>JASCIV010000109.1:0-45408 GCA_030374735.1 Gracilaria caudata
TGGAGAGGCTCTACCACCCAGCTACCTCTAAGAGGACGAGATCCCGAACTTCTCGGTGTGTTTTGGGTTTTCCCATTGCACTACACGAGTATCCCTTCTACACCTTCTAGGTTGAGCCCTCCGCGTGCTCCCTAGCCAAGCGACCACCGAACACCACTCTGGTTGTAGCTCGCTGCTGCTATACCACACCGAGCCTCTATATACTGTGTCTATCTCCCTATACTAGGTGTAAAATATCTAAGTAATTATCTAAAATACCAGCAATGCTGTGTCAGCCATCCGGTGCATCCATGATACTCGTGGACCAAATGCCGGCAACGCGAGCCACCAGGGTGGATGAGGACATGCTAGTATCAGTAGTTAGCATCGCACTGCGCGCAGGGAAAAACGACCAAATCGGTAAAATCGACCCTCAGAGAGGTTGCACGACGACAAAATCCATATTACCTACCAGTTCACTCCAACTGCCTTCAAAAGCATCCCTTTTGTTACGTCATCTGTGAGGTTCTCATTTGCTTTAGAGTGGGCTTGCGTTTTCTTTTCGTTTTTATTGGGATCGCGTATTAGACCTAAATGGTGAGTGTTTACTTCGTTCTGGTTATCTTTGTCTTTAGTTGGTTGTTTTCTTGTTTTGTGATGGACTTTTGTTCTGTGGGTATGGTTCGTCTATTCTTTTCTTTTCGTTGTAGTGCCATTTTCTTTCGTTTCTTTGCGTTCTTAATTTTGCACTCTTATTTACTGATTTTGCCATGGGCCAGTCTTTCTCTTTTTGTTTGCTTTAAAAATTACTGAGTATATATATTGGTTCGGTTTGTTTTGCCCTTCTCGGCTGGTACTCTCGAGTATTTGGGTTATCACACGCATTCTTTTTTGTGGTTTTGAAATGGTGGTTAAAAATTGCTTTCAATAAATGGACAGAATGCTCTCAACAATAGCTTTTTAATCATATACAATTTGCTACATTATCTCCGCAATTTTCATGCCCACTGTAACAAATAAGGCCTTTTTTGTGCCAATTTTCTTGCAAATCCGGTGATAAAGAGTTTTTAAACCTAGATGTACATGTTTTGAAACTATTTGAAATACTCTTTTCTCTCAAAACTAGTATGATTCAATACACAGCTTTGGAAGCCGTTCCCGCATCCTCCAGTGAAATGTTTTTGCAGCCTTACCTTCATCCCCCCTTCAAGCGAAATATCTTCCGGTGAACTGCCAAAACTGTTTAACTGCAGTCCTGTATGAATTCCCCTGCAGTTTGGTACACGAATACGAACATTTTGTCCAAGTTCTTCTAGGCAACAAAAAGAGACAAGTTAGACAAGTTGTAAGCAGTCATCACCACGTAATTTGCATGACAATGATGAACGTGTCACAACCGCCACCGTTCCGGGTTCCGTACTTAACCACATTCCGTTGACACTAACATCCATTGCTGAGGGAAGACACTTTCTGTACGCTCTGCATGCAAGCAAAGCAATTGCTCACACGGCAAGACACGCATAGGCACAATTTCGGCGACCGGCGTCCTTCAATTGGTGCCAATTTAAGAGAAATAGCATCCTGACGAGTGCGTGGCCGCTCTCACTGTTGCTCACCACCATTCTTTCTCGCAAAAACTTGCGACGAGCGCGGCTTTTCCGCAGTCCGCGAGGCTTTGATTGTGAGTTGCGGCCGCCTCACGTCCTTGAAACGCTTTTTGTCGCACCTCCTACAGTGCTCCCCCAGTAGTCAGAGAAAAGGCGCATTCAGTGCTCGGTTTGGGCAATCTTGTCATATTCCAGTTTCAAAATTCCGATGGGGCATAACACTCCAAGCCCATTTCGCTGACCGAGTGTATCGAACTCGAGGCGTACAAAGGCCCGCTCTCGAGACTTCGAGCGACGACATCTTTCTCCTTTCGTCAGTTGAACATTGGAGCATATTGGAATCGTTTAAAAAGATTTAGGCATGTGTTTACTCTCCAAGCAGCAAACACGCTATATTGACAAAAATAATTTCCAATTTCTTTGGAAACCCGCCTCTTCCATCTGGAATACCACTTCTTCCAAAGGAACAAAGCTCTTTCATGGGCATACGGCACAGAGCGCCTGACATTTTGTACTGTCGATCAAGGCGATCGTGATCAAGTTGTATGAGATACAAGCCCTGTCACAAGACAAAGCGCAGAAAGAGCGGCATGACACACTTCACTTGACTTGGCACTCTGCAGCCTCGAGAATACATGAGCCGCCACAACAGCATGCATCACGCGCTGCACCGCTGTTTCTGGGGAGGCAGATGGCCCTCCCACGTGAGCCAGGAGCGTTCAATGTTCCGACGGGAGACCAAAAACAGATTCCAGGCAATGGTTCACGCTGCACATGCTTAACAACCAGCGCTTTTGGCCACGAAATAAGTGCAGAGTTTTGCCGATCCGCCTCCACTGGAGGCCGATTGGCGAATGATTCGCTAAACGACCGCGTGTTGGGCATGTGGATTGTTTTTATTGTGAGCACAAAGAACGCAGAAGCAATAATGAGTGCTGAACTTACCGTTCGAACTTCCCGTGAATGCCCTGTTTTCTCTGTAGTCGATGAACGCGAGAGCTTTTACTATGCCTTACGTAAAGGCTCTCAGTCGGTACCGTTTCGAATACACCAGTAAGATATCTAAGTTCCGGAAAAAAATGGTTAACAGCCCGGGTGTCTTTATCTTCGATCCCATTTTGCACATTTCCCCCGTTTCCCAGGGACAGCTCTGATCGCTGCTATAAAAGACCAGCTGGAGGAGATGCTTGGTTCACCGACAAAATATTCCATCGACAGTCGAAGTCAGAACCTCAACATATTCGTAAGCATCGAACAAAATCTGTGAGGCTCAGACAGCCAGTACTGCAGCCACAAGAATCTCATTACCCCGATGACGCGCTTTGTCTTCATATTGATGGTGCTTTTTCTCACGCTCATTGTACAAGTTTCGGCACGCTGTGGTCTTTGCACCCGCAATCGTTGTTCTTGCATTGAACCAAGTGGTGGCGGAATTATAGGGGCGGATATTTACTTCTGTCACCGAAATCCCCCGCGATGCTCCTGTGGCGAGAAGAACAATCCTGGTTGCCCCGCTCCTCTTCCTGTCTTACAGAGTGCGGTCCGAGCCGAGTTGTCGACGAGTATGGTTTAATTTGTCGCTGATTTGTTTGTGGGCAACATGAACAAAATGAGAGGTTCGAAACTCAAAGCACGATATGATCTTTATCTGCTGCATTTACTGGAACGACGAGGAGATGAATAGTGTTGCCTCTCAAAGTAAATCTGTATCACGTTCTCACATTTCGTATCGGCATTGTTTGATGCCTTTCTTGCTGCGTTCCTTCCTGTCGCCGTTTGCGTTGTTAATGTCTACGAAGGGTATAAACATGTTGGCTTTCACAATATACAGGGGTATCTTAAAGCGAGGGTGAGCTTCTGTTTATTCAGTTCAAATGATGTCATGCGATCCCAACGCCCTCCTTAGCAACTACTGAGCTCAATAAAGGGCGGCATGCAACTTTGCTTGAAGCTCTCAGCCTTATTTGTTCTCATACGTCCATGCGGTATGAAGGGTTAAAAGGATAACCCTTTACCCCACAAGTGCGCTCTTTCAATCTCCCTTTCACAACGAAGGGTCGTCCACTGCTTGCTTGCTTTCGCTCTGTCATGGACATCGCAGTGGCTAGCGTTTTCGTCAGAAACGAAAAGTGACAATAGTGAAGAGAACTCGGGCGACAAAAGTGTGTAAAGTCGACAACCAACGATCAAGCGAGTCACACGGAAGTTTTGGTATGCAGCTGCTGCTCGTTGCGCTTCGCGTCGTCTCAACCATCAAGTGGTGGCCTGCGCACTCGTACGGTTCGTACAACCGTTCAAGGCACTGGCCGCATTAAGCACCACGCTCTCGCGTTTGAGCCATGCGCACCACGCTACCACTGCCAACACGCCGCTCGCCATTGGGTGCAGCGCCTCTAGTATCCACAACGTGTTGAACATTTTCTTGATCAACGCGTTCGCATGCATCACCGGATGCGCGTCCAGTGTGGGCAGCGCGTCGCGCAACGCCGTGCGCCAAGAGAGTAGCGGAGTAACAATGGAATCAGCACACCCGTCCTCGACGTCGCGCGCGCGGCGTCGAGCTCGGCTTGCACATGTTTCGAAAGCTGTGTCTGTGACGGCGCGTTCGCGGCACGTTCGCGGCAACAACCGTGTCTAACGCGCGCACTCGAGTTGCAATTCGTCCGAAGATACACAAAACGACGGCGCCAATGAACCAAACTAGGCAGCAGGCCGGTATGCAACACGCCGGCCGTCATGACCCGCGTAACGAGAGCGCGGCGAAGAAGCGCGCCAGGAGTAGGTCGAGAGCAGAAGCCGCGCGGTGCGGCGCCGTTGGCGCTATGGAGTCGCGCGCGGCTGCGGGCGAGTCATTGAGAGGGGATGGGTGGCGGCGCGCTACCCTTGCGCACTGACGACGACGTGCACAGAGAGGTGTCCGCCGACGCTGTCGGCGTGGCAGCGCTTTGTGCAGCTGCACGACAGTGAGGGGAACGCCGTCTTCGTGCGCGACGGGCCCCTGCAAAAGTCTTACACTATCGTTTGACTGGCATCGTCACAGTTTTGGGGGACTTCGCTACACAAAGTTACATGTCATTTCCCCTCTCTTCCCTGTTCCGCCCGATCATCATCATCATCATGATCATGATATTCGTGACAAAAAGTCGCGCACTATTTCGGGATCCGTTTTTGGTGAGGAAAACTCAGATCGGAAACCACGAAGGTCAGCGTCGCATGCGCCGGTGTCAAAATTCCCTCAACTCCATCTACCTTTCGTAGAATGGCTTTCCATGAGAGCCTCTCACCAGGCATTGGGTGAAGGGTTTACGCTCTCTGGAAAGGGGTTTGAACCACATTCCCGATTTGCTAGTTTGTGAAGACGTGTTTGTCCTGCGACGTTGTGTGTTGAAGCACAGGAACCCCCGTCGTTTCTTACGAGATGAAAACAGAACCATCGGATTGGAAAACCTCGTAGACCTGTTCTAACGGTAGGGGTTCATCAGAGCAATGGATGTTGTCGAAGCTTTCAGGGAGAACGCGACAATAAGATGGTTCCTCCAAGCCAAACGACAAATTCACGAGAATCATGAATAGTACGTCGGGTATTCTTCGGAACAGCAAAGCTTTCGAGAATGGGTGGTGAGTGTGAGTAACTTCATCGTACCATCCACTTTGGAGTGAGCCAACACTTCACGAACAAGTCCCGAGCTTTGCATCATCATCATCACAACGCGGTTTTTCCTTTCAAGGAATGGTAGTTCGCGCATTTCTTTGCACTTATTCGAAGATATAACCTCTCACCTGCTCCTCCATGCGGTATAAAAGCCGGTGTTGAACAAAACCTGAGGCATTTTCTAGTCTCCGTTCAGCTCCATTTCTCAGTCTGGTCTTCACCTCCTTCCAAGCGCATCTTACAAAGCACCACCCGTCATGAACACCCGCTCTGTCTATATCGTGCTCGCACTATTTCTCTTCATCCAAAATGCCAATGCCAGCTTCTTCTGTCGCGGGCGTAGAAACCGCCGCCTTGTGATCATTAACCCGCCCACTCTCCCCGACCCTACCCCCTTTGGTTACTCCCAAATCGTGGTTGACACCAAGAATGCAGTCGCCCATGTGGCCGGACTAAATGCAGTGAACCAGACGGGCTCCATCGTTGGTGACACTCTCGCTGAACAGCTTGAACAAACCCTAATCAACGTTGGACTGGCATTGGAGGCGGTTGAGGCGGATATGGGCGATCTTTTGAAAGCCATAGTTGTGTTTGTCGGTGTTGATGCAGGTACTGGACTTGCTCTATTGGAGGCAACCGAGATGCAGGGACCGCCAGCACCGCCAAATGTTGTATTTACTGCCGAGTCTCTCGCGTTGGAGGAACTCCTAGTTGAGATGCAAGTTGATGTAGCCGTCTCCGAATCGTTTGTGAGGCGCTTGGTATGTTACTAGATGTCTTTGAGTCACGACTGCAGATGATTGCTCAGTGTCTCTCAGACATGGAGCTGAGGAAAGTGAAGAGCTTCGCGTTCATGTGAAGAGAGAACGGGAATCCTACGGTAAGACTACAATTTGGTGTCAAGGGACTGAATGAAGACAGAGGTATGATCCATTTTGCGTGCCGTTCGGATAGCTTAAATGTTGGCTGTGCAACATGAAAAAGGGTTGGATGATGGATAGGAAGGTATGTTTACAACTCCAAGAGTTGAAGAACAAGATATCTGACTTTAAAATTTGATTAGAGAATACCCGCATCAGTTGTTATCGTTCCTGAAGAGAGAAGACTTTTGTAGAATTTACTTCAACGCGGACGTCGGTGAAGTCACATTATGAGGCCAAGACAAACGTGAGAAATGTCGAGCGTAATGCGTCAGACGATGATCACTGTTGCTGCGCGCAGTGTGGAATTGAATGCTCTATTTCATAAAGATTGACGCATAACGACTTCAAATTGATGTTGTACTTCATGCCAGACGCTTGTGGCGGATGCGAAGCATCGAGGGCGGCGTGGGCGCTCTGCGAGTGGTGTGACGGTTGGGGGTGGAGGAGGGTTGGGAAGAGTGGTTGATGTTGGAAGCGATTTGCGCTTTGGCATTGGTTTTTTTCACTTGCGCGTCTTCCCTTTCTTTCTCCTGGCCATGCGGCGGTCGCAGCAGACAGAGCACGCAAGCGCTTAGCGATAGGACGCTTGCGCGAGCGCAGACGGGAGATCCTCGTTGCTGTCAAAGTGCTATCTCGCTGGGCAGTAGCTTCACAGCGTTCGTTGCGAGTGCGTACTGAGTTCAACGGTCGTGCTTCGCTCTGAGCATTTGTAGTCACGGTGAAAGACGATGTTGTCGCTGCCGATGAATGTTGAAGGCAGCATTACAAGGTGAGCAGAGAGCTGGTATATGTGTATCTACATAGTTTTTGTGCTGGCATTAATGGTGTGAGCGATCACGTTGATGAGCGAAAGAATGTTTGGCTCAAAAATAGTGGAGGGCGGAGAAACGGGGAATATTACGAGAACAGACCGTTCAGGAACGCATGAGAGAGAGCCGTGAGCTTGAAGGGCTCGAGAGCGTCGGCAACAAGTCCACCAAGCGCGGGGAAGAGATGTGGAATTGCAAAAAGTGCTAGGATGCGGCACCCTAGCTAGTAGTGTGGGACATCGTTTTAAACGGTCCGTTTATGGTTTTGCCAGAAAGGCTGTACTGTATTTTGTACAAAAAGCTGCGCTTCAGGCAGAGCCTTCCACAGAGGCGATTCGCGAGCGGCGTTTGAGGGAAGACTGAATCCGCCTGGCGAAGATAGCAGGTTGAAACTTGAAAGCGGGGCTGCGCAGGACGTTGAAGGGTCATTATGTTAGGGACATCCCCATACAAGGTTCTGACGATTGTTTATCTCTATACTTCGTACAGACCATGTCTCCCGGTCACGTTGGGCAGCTCATGCGTGTTTCCGATGAACGTGCGTTGAGAACGAGACGCGGCTATACCAAAGCTTGGGGGATTAACCTTACATTCAACGAGCGCCCCATCTTCCGAGCAGCCAAGCAGCGGACTCGCCGCGGAGGTTCTGCCGCTGCGGATCGGCTCCAGCCTGCAATAGAATGCCATAAACTTGTCGATTGCTATAGGTCGCTGCGGCATGCAACGCGGTATTGCCATTTCGTGTGACAGCATTCAGCTGGGCCCCGTACCTCAACAACAGATCCACAATCGTCGCATTCCCATCACATGCTGCCATGTACAGAGGCGCGAAACCCGACCTGTTGAAGGCGTTCACGTTCGCGCCTGCCCGCAGCAAGAGGTGGACTGCTTCTGTTTGCTCAAACATAACAGCAGAATGTAAAGGAGTACCATTGTCATCCTCGTAATGAATTGAAGCTCCCGCTTGCAACAGCTGTTGCATTGTCTGCAAATGTCCTCGTCCACTTGCCATGGCGAGTGGGGTAAAGCCAGACCTTCCTTTATAGTCAACTTGAGCCCCTGCTTGGAGCAGCTGTTGCGCTATTGCGGATAAGCCATGGAAAGCGGCCCACAATAGAGGCGTTCCGCCTTCTGCGTCTGTAACGTTGACCGCCGCACCCGCCCTCAGCAACAGCTGAACAATGTCCGCGGAGCCTACCCTAACTGCGTGATGTAGGGCGGTGTAGCCTAAGTTGTCTGCAATATCTAGTCGACAGCGATATTGAAGGAGAAGTTGTATTACCTCGACCCGTTTATAATCTACAGCCAGCATTAAAGCAGTCGCCCCCTGATTCTTGTCTCTGCGATTCGGGTCGGCACCATTCTGCAGCAGAAACCTAACCACTGCCAAGTGTCCACGCGAGGCTGCCTTCATCAAAGCATTCTCACCATATCGGCCTTCACGATTAATACTCACACTTCCGCTGTTTAGCTTTCGCACCACCTTCTCTAGATTTCCAGTAGCAGCGGCGGTCACAAAAGATGTCTGGTTGCCCATTGTCGAGGCCTGTCGATGACAAGCAAGATTCGCTTCAGCAGCACAGAGCGCTGCCTGTGCGCTTTAAGGCGGAAAGCGGAATTGTCATTCCCACACACATAAAGAGAAAGGCAACGGAACGAGTGCCTGTTGCAAAATGTATATGAATGACCCAGTTCACAAAGACATAATCATATACCTAACCTTCTCTGTTCGCACCGCCAAATCAAAATCGTCCAAAAGTTACATAAGACTTGCTTGTTCGCAGGTGTTTCGGGGCGTGTTCCATGCATAAGAGCCCAGGGTCGAGGAAGAACTGTTGCGATCTTTGTTCAGCTTTAGGCCATGTTTCGGGAGTTACGCCCGTGAATATGTCCACGGTCCGCTGAGAACGGTGTTCACTTGCCTGTCACGCTTAACCCTTCGAGTGAAGACACCCAACCGTCGAGACCCGTCAGATGCGCTCTCAAACTGTCGAACTCTGTTACATTGAAACGCTTCAGATAGCAAAGAGAATGGGACTTTCTACAGTTTGCTGAGAACTCTGCTGCCTCGGCATGTCCGACCAGCTTCTGCCACCCCGCGCTGCCATTTTGCGCGCACACTGATCACGACTGATGTGTGGGCACAGGTAGGAACGTTCCCGTTGGTAACATTACGGAAGGAATGCACTCTTCCAAGACACTCGTGTACTGTCATACAACTGCTCATCATGATCACGCTGTGTACGCCTTCAAGGCTGCAGGCAACCATGCCAATAGATAAAGTCATTTCACGTCGCTGACAGTATGGATTTGTGAATCACATGACGCTAGAGATGGCGAAGAAGAGTAAAGTTAGGGCTTCCACGGCAGTTCCCAAACTGAGAACGATGAGCAGATGAGAGAATTGCACACACAAACGAGATGGCTGCGTAGGTGATTGTAGCCTTCAAGACGAAAATAAGGGCCCTTTGGCGCGGCACATTCGTGCCCCAAGAGGTCTGATGGAGCACAGCCACGCGGTATTTGTGATCGTCATAACCTTGACAAAGGGACTTGCTGGTAATGTTAGGTTTGCGAGTAGACACCAGTTCATGCAAGCTGACGCAATCCGGGCTGCGCAGCTGAGTAGCCGGACAAAGGGGGCAAGACTGAAGATATGACGGTGGCGCAAAACTTTTGCTGGTCGGCAAACAGGTTATAACAAGAAAATAAGGGCGTGGACGAATCGAGGGCCATTCGCATGATGCTACAAATATGCACACGAAGAAAATTTGCATTTTGAAGACTGATCGTGTGCGACGGTACAGGAGGTGAGACATGCATAATGTCAACCATGATGGTCGGATAAGAGGGTTGTAAGGTTACCTCGCTTTGTGCTGGCGTCAATGGTGTCAGCGATCATGTTGAATGAGCGCAAGACTGTTTGGCTCGAAGTACGAAGGTAGTGGAGGGCGGGGAAAACGGGGAATGATAAGAAAACAGACCGTTCAGAAAAGCATGAAAGGAGACATGGGCTTGGAGGCTCGAGAGCGCCAGCAACGACTCGTCCATCAAGCGCGACGTGATGTGGAGACGCACCAAGGTGCTGGGGGGTGACACTGGCGTGGGACACTGTTCATAAGAAAGGCTATACAAAAGGCTGCTTGAGGCAGAGGCGATTCGAGAGGGGCGTTTGAGGGAAGGCTACTTACGCTTGGCGAATACAGCGGGTTGAAAGCAGAGCGACGCAGGAAGTTGAAGGGTCTATCTGCAAAGTACAAACAACTTGTGTACTCCTACCCTCTTTCTAGCTTCCGGCTGCTACACGCAAACGCGCGCTGAAAGCATTGCTCTTGGCTGGTACAGTATGGCAGCCACCATCGCAATGGCTGCCACATACAAGGGTAGGAGTAATATACTACCTTCGTACTCCACCGTCTGCATCCAGTGACGGAACGTGTTTCTGCGCGGTTTGGACGACGCAGCGTTGAGCAGATGCTCAGCGCGCACGTAGACATTGGCTTTCCACGGCCAACAAACGGCGCGCGTGGGAAGCAGCCCGCCGCAGCACGCCGTACGATAGCACGCCACAGTACGAGTGGCCGAGAGAGAAGGCGCGCCAGCGCGAGCACAAGCCGATTGGCGTGCCCTCCCGAACACAGCCGTGAATCTTGAAGATACGAGTAGGGTGGCACGGCTTTGTACCCGAATCGAGGGGCAGCGCCGCTGGCCGTCCAAAACAGCAGGTGGCGCGCACAAGCGCAGTGGAAGCTGCTTTCGCGCGCTCCCACACAGCCACTTACCGCACCCGTCACGTCAGCCGTTGCGCGCGCCGCCCGCAAAAATCGCGTCTGGCCGCCGCTGTGCGCGCGTGCTGTCAGCGCCAGCGTGCGCGCGCGTGGCACGCGTCGCGTGACAGCGTCAGACTGCGTTGCTTCGCCGCGTTGCACCAGCAAGCGGCGCTTGCCTTTTCAAGTGTGCGCGCCCTTCACACCAGCCTCCCCAGCGCTACCTCCCTTCGAGCCATAGCGTCGCGCCCTTTCCGCCAGTCCTTCTTCCTCGACCGTCGCGTTCTCTGTCGTGCTTCGCGCGCTCCGACCAAGCGTCTTAGTTTGCTCTCGCTTGCCCGCCGTTGCTTCACATGCGCCTCGACTTGCACGCTCACGCCCCTTCAGTCGCCGCCGCTTGTCTCCATTGCAGTTTGTTACTTTCTCACCTCCCATGCGTCTGCTGTCGCCGCCTTGTTCCGCCATGTCCGCCCTCTCACCTTCGCCGTGTTCGTTGCAGTCGCCGCAGCTGCGCGTCGATGTAGGCCAACATCATGATCCCAACTTTCTCCACCGTCGCTCCATGGAGGACGAGATGGTAGTGGAGCAGTACACGCAATTCCCCGCCCTTTTCGTGGCCGTGTACGATGGACACGGGGGTAAATTAGCGTCCACACTTCTTCGTCAGCTTCTTCATCGATTCTTCCTCGACGAGATATTACGTCATCAACCCGCGCTCGTCATGCGCGCACATCTGTCTCCCACTGATGATAACGTGCGTCTTCCTATCGCGCTTCCCTCCACACCGTCTGATTCTGATTCCGAGAGCTGCAATCATCCATGTTCCATCCCCGACGCGCTCAGTCTCGACCACAACCCCATCAAACCGTCGTATCATCTGCACAACATTGATGCCACTTCCGCCTTCACTCGCGCATACGCTCAGATGGACTCCATGTTGAAGCTGCGCAACTGCAGTCGAGTAGGCGCAACAGCCGTCACCTGTTTCTTGCGCACCATTCCGGACGTGGGCAGGATTCTCACCACCGCCAACTGCGGTGACTCGCGCGCGGTGCTTTGTCGGGGCGGACGTCCCGTGCGTCTGTCCGAAGACCATCGACCAGTGGACAAGGCGGAACGGAAGCGCATCGAAGACGCGGGCGGCTTTGTGGCGTGGTCTAGAGTAAATGGCGTGCTGAACGTGTCGAGAGCATTTGGCGACCATTGCATGAAGAGTGTGGTGGTCTCCACGCCGTCTGTGAGCGAGATTGTTCTTGATGGCGCCGATGAATTTATGGTGCTTGCTTGTGATGGCCTGTGGGATTTTGTGGAAGAGAGAAGTGTGATTGCGACGGCGCATGAGGCGTTTGAGCAGGGAATGTGTTCTGAACAGGTTGCCAAGGTGCTTGTGAAGGAAGCTTTGCAATGCGGCAGTACGGACAATGTATCTGTCATGGTAGTACACTTTGACGATTTGGAATACGAACAGTGAGCAGCTCCTTTGTGCGAGCTTGGTTTTGTGTGCCGTTGCAGTTGTGCTGTGCTAGGCTGTGTGGTGAGGCCGCGTGGGTCTGGTCGTGCGTCACACTTGAGGTGTGAGTGTGGCATTGGGCTGAGGTATTGGTGAATGAGCTGCACGGTTGACTATAGGCTGGACGTGGATGCGTCCGTTAGCTTCGCTACGATTGCTATTTATATGTCTGACTCTACTACTAACAATACCAAACATACTATACCTTAATAGTAAAGAGCACCTTTACAATTTGTCGCGACGCGCGTCGGGATGTGATGCGCACAAAGAGACTCAAAACACGATGAACGGAAGGTTTAATGCATCACGTCACTTGGTTGATTGGTAGTAACCCTTCTCCTTGGCGATACGGTAGAAGGCGTCATCGCTGAGACCCTTGCGTCGAACGTAGCCGCAGATGGCAACGGTGTCGTGCTCGCCGGTGATGACGCCGTTTTCGTCAACGCGGGCAATGTTGATCTGCACGGAGGCGTGATCCTTCGCAGTGATGAGACGGTTTGACGCAGAGCTGTGTTGCAGAGAGGTATTGTGTGTTTTGCAGCGAGGCAGAGTGTTTCGAACAATTCAGGCAAGAAGGGGCAATAAGAAACGGCGGTGAATACGACGGTAGTGTTGAGCGAAGAGAGAGAAATGCAGGTTAGCATTGAGTTGAACATGGAAGAAATGTGCGTGGAGGACGGGCAACGAACCATTTCCGCGGAATGTACAGGTCCACGACCTCTCCCTTGTCGTTCTGCATTCTGGGAAGAAGGGATCAGTGTTTGAGTGCAGCAGCAAGCGAAGGAGCGGGATAAGAGGCAGAAGAGTCGCAGCGAACGAGAGTGTGGTGAGAGAGTGCAACTTGTCCAGTGGGGGAATTCCAGGCCAACCTGGGTCGACGACGGTATCGCGCATGCGGCGGCCGACGACAGAAAGTGGTCGACGTGTACTAGTTGTACGGAACCTTTCACTGCTTTTTGGGAAACAAACGACAAGTTGCGACGCGATTTGAGATTTTCGGCGGAAGGAGAGCGCGAGTGCGGTCGCAACGTGCGTGGAATGGCGAGCATGATCAACCATCATGGTGCGCAGACGCGCGAACGATGAGTAGAGCCGCGTTCCTCACGCTGCCCGTGTTCACCTCGACGCGCGCGCACTGCCATCTCCGTCGCACAATGGCTTCGTCGCCGCGCTCAAATTCCGTGCCGCGTGCGCGTGCGCTTGCGTACGACTACATCGACGCCACAAAGGCGCTGGAGATCGACCGTCGATTGATGTCGGAGCGCTACGGACACACGCTGACGCAGCTGATGGAACTGGCCGGTCTGTCCGTTGCGCACGCCGTGGCGCAAACTGTGCAGCACAAGCAGCACACCATATGCGTTGTGTGCGGGCCTGGAAATAACGGCGGCGACGGGCTGGTTGCGGCGCGCCACCTGTCTCATTTCGGCTACCAAAACGTGTGCGTGTGGCTGCCAAAACCGGCCGTGAAACAACGCTTCCTTTCGTTGCTCACTCAGCTGAAGGCGTTGCAGGTGCAGGTGCATGTGGGCGATGCTCATTCATTGAACGACACACAAGTGATCGTGGATGCCATCTTCGGCTTTTCGTTCGACGGATCAAACGGAATCAGGGAGCCGTACAAGACCGTCATCGACCAGATCAACCGCAGCACGCACGCCAAGCTCATCTCAGTAGACGTACCCAGCGGCTGGCACGTGGACAAAGGCGACATCTGGTCCGATTCCATCACCACGCCGCACGTCCTGATTTCTCTCACCGCGCCAAAGCTGTGCGCGCAGCAGTTTGAACAGCGCGGCGGCACGCATTACATCGGCGGTCGTTTCGTGCCACAGTCGCTCTGCGAGGAGTTGCAGTTCAACGTAGTGACGTATGACGGCTTGAGTTGCGTGGCCAAGGTGACGTGAGGCTCATATCACTGCTCGACGGCGTTGTCGACAGCAAGAGCTAACATTAGTTTTGCGCGGCAGCGGCGCCTTCGGGCGCTGCGCGCGTGGAAGAATATAACTTTTTAGCTTCCATTCGCGAGCGCGCTCTTCGTGGACGAGCCACGTCAGCGCTTTTACACGCACGTCGCTTGCTCGGCGCTTCCACCTTTGTTAGCGCTGTAAACGGCAACGATTTGCGCGCCGCTTACGAAATGTGTAAGCGCGTGGCGTTACATTGTGCGTGACGGCGGCTCGACCGCCCGCCTCGAAAGTAGTGGCTGTAAACGACCCGCCGCCCGAACAGGCTCGCCAAAAATCTGGGCGCGTGCAATCTTCGCAGATACGAGACGGGTTTGGGAATGACAGCTGTCGTCGTCGCGCGTCGCGCGTCCCCTTCCGCCACCCCGTTCTCGCGGCGATACAAAGCGCTTTACATTACAAACGAACACCTCCGCCCTTGCCAACCGGCGCGCTCAGGCCTGTCTGCCGACGTGTTGCGACAGAGCAGCGACGCCTTCCCGTCCGAACATCGCCAGCCACAGCGCCACGTAAAGAGCGACGTACGCCACCAGGTACGCCCACTCGCGTCTAGCCGCAGCCGCCTTTCGTTCGAACCGTCGACTACTTCTCCGCCGCACCAAACTGTCCGCCGCTGCGTTCTCCACCGCCACGCCGTCCTCCGATTTCGACTCAACCTTAATCTCATCCAAAGTGTGCCATCGCTTCAGCGCGCGCCGCACATCGCGCGTGCCCACCCAATGACCCACCGCCTCGCCGTCAAACCGCCCCAGATGAAGCACGTCACCCAGCACTTCATCCACAAACATTCCATAGTCGTCGACCAGACTGCTTTCGTACAGCGCCCGAAACAGACGCAAGTCATCGCCGAAGCTCTGTCGTACCGCCTCCTTGCCCACCAGCGCGGCCGAATCCCTTGAGAACACCCACCGAGCGCCGTGTAGCGCCATCCACTTCGTCACAACCTCTCCAGCAAAATCCGCCCATCCGCGCGTCCCCCTCGCCGAGCTCACGCTCAGCACCGCGCAGCACTTGCCCCGATTCGCCGCCAATAGCGTTTTGCTGCCCTTAGTGAATCGCACTCTCAATCCGCCGTTCAGCGGGTACTCACTTCGATGCGCCGCACTTTCTGCAATCCTCACGGCATCAAACCATGCGCGAGACAGTGCTTGCCAGTCCGCATCTCGTCGTAGCGGAATGCACACGCTCACTTCACTCATTGCGCTGTGGTCCATTTGCATGTGGTGCACGGCGTGACGCACGCTGGTGGTCAGTCGATGGCCATCCAATTTCCATGCCGTGTCAACGAACGCAGCCCGCTGAAACGCCGGCGTGTGACGCGCGTGAAACGCGCCGTACCCCGCTTTCGCCAACGGTTTGGCATGTCTGAAGAACCACTGGGGAACTGTTGGGACAGCATAACACACATCAAGCTGTTCCGATTTCGGTGTGGGCGCATTTTTTAAGACGCGAAGCCACACAAGGTCATCTTCAGCTCGCCACCGTTTCCGCGGGTTGTAAGAATTGAACGGTAACCACACCACCTCCACTCCGACCGCATCGCGAAGTCGCCGTTGTAGCGGCGCAGCTCCTCTCGCGAATAGCGAACGATGCAAATGGAATGAAGTGCGAACCTTGACGTATCGACGTAGCTTGTCAAGGCTGAATGACACATCGTAGATGACGCCAAACGCACCAAGCGACAGTCGAATCGCGTTGAACATAGGACCACCTTGTGACGCAGAATACACCCGCAGTCGCCCGAACGAGTCGATCAGACTGATCTGCACGCATGAATCCGCAAGCAGCGAATCTGTCGCACATCCCCCCAACAGGCCGGTCGCAATCGCGCCACCGACGCTCCGCACGCGTCCCAGTGGCGCCTGCGTTGGCATCTCATACTCCGCAAAGATATGCGAAAGTGGAGCGCCACACTGTGCTGTGAGCACATTTCTGTTCTTTGAATGTCGAGAGAGCGCCGAGACGTCTAGCACATATGCACCAGATGCGAGCGCAGCCTGTGCGCGAATGGAGGAAGGGTTTGTTACTGCCTTGAGACGACGCCGTTGGGATCGCGCTATCATGATTGCTCGCTGAAGTTGCTGCAGATCCGAGGCGCGTAGCAGTCGATGAGTGGACGCTTGCGGATACAAAGGCTGAATGAACGCTGACTTGAGCGAGTTGAATACGTCTGCTGGTGTAGACTCGCGGTAAGGATCCTCCAACAACGACATAAACGTCGTGACTGAAGGAGAAAACGTAGAAAGAACTATGCGAGAATCCATGTTTGCGCTCTACAGATGACCAATAACAACAACGATGCTCGGAGATAGCAGTGGAACGGGTAGGGAGAACCAAAGTGGAACGGGTAAAGAGAAGCAAAGTGGAAAAAGGAGGTGGAAACTGTGATGGAGAGTCACAAGAGCAAAGAGCGAGGAGCAAGTCGTTAAGGGTTATTGCTGGGGCATAATTAATTGGCTTGTGTCAGCTGTATAGCACTGTTTGCTGGGCCGTAAAGATTTTAGACCGATTGATCGGACGGGAAGAGTACACTGGCGAGAACTCCTGTGGTCAGAGTCCCAACGACGACGGACAAGCTTACTGGCACTGGAATTTGATAGCCAAAAACGGAAGCGCTCATCTTCGCACCTATAAAGGCCAAAACCACAGCGAGTGCTGGCTGAAGGAAACGAAGATCACCAAGGGAATCGGCGAGAATAAAATAAAGACTACGAAGGCCGAGCACTGCGCATACATTGGACACGTAAATGACAGCCGTTCTTTCTGATACTCCTAAAACGGCTGGTACCGAATCGAGAGCGAAGATGACGTCTGATATCTCGATAACAAGCAGCACGAGCAGCAATGGGGTGGCTAGGGTTTTCCCTTGAAAAGACGAGAAGAAGCGATCAGCGTTGTACGTATCTGTGACGGGTAGAACAGACTTCGAAAACTTGACGACGGCATTGTTAGATAAATCCTCCTCTTCCTCGTCGGAGAAAAAGAGTAACTGAATAGCGGAGAATATTAGAATAGCTGCGAAAACAAGAGAAACGGGCTTGAACTTGTGGGTCAAAGCTTCACCGAAGAAGATGAAGATGCCACGCATGACGACCGCCCCCGTGAGTCCGTAGGTGAGCACACGCGACTGGTATGCCCGTGGGACAGCAAAATAGTCAAAAATAAGAAGAAACACAAGCAAGTTGTCGACGGAGAGAGCATATTCAATAATATAAGCAGTGAGAAACTCAAGTCCCGAAGTGGCGTTCTCATGGTAGAACAACGCACACACACCAAGCGCTAACGCAACGAACGACGTTGTAACGCGCACATCGTCAGCCAACCTACGCGGCTCTCCGGAAAAATGGTGAGCATGGTGATGTGCCGGTTCAGAGGATGACGCGGGAGGCTTCAGTATCTTCTCCTCAGCCAGAGGAGCCGAAGCGGGAGTTGACTCCGATGACGTGGGCGACGGATCCAGCTTTGCCACAGTTGGCAGGCCACGGGCTGCATGCTGCGAACGGCGTGGACGACCACGCTGCCAGTGGCATTTTTCCGTAGTGCGCACGCACGGGGTCGGAATCAAACGCTGGGAGTTGGCCACGAATGCAGAGCGCCGCAGAGAGCACTCGTCAAACGTAGTGGCAGTGTGGCGCGTCGTGCATTTCCCCGACGGATGGGCACCCTTGGAGTGCGAGATGCGCGAGTGACACGAGGGGGAGGCCGCAATGACGGCGAAGGCGGGGAGAGGCATAGTGGAGCAATGGAGCTCACGCAACGCGCCACGCCGTGATGCCTGGAATCTCTTGATTCGAAGCTGTGTGAAATTCGACAGCCTGAAGGCGGTCTGCCTCGCGGTCTGCCTCGCAGCACGAGATGCGGAAAAAGTACGCCCCAAAATTAGACTTCTGAAGCGCATTTTGGTATTCTTCTTACATCTCCAAATTTGAACAGGAGAGCTGCTCAGCAGGTCGTGCAAGCGAACACATGTGCCAGCACTGCCGCCCGATGTGCAGGAACTTCCGGATGTGCGGATGCATACCGCGTGAAAGAAAGACCAGCCACAGCCCCAAATATTCCTTGAGCGACGATATCGAACTACTACAGTACCTTCACTTCTTGCCCCCGTCATCGACTTTTGCCCCCCGCACTGGCGCACATCCTCTCGCTCTGTCCCCCAAGTTTGGAAGAACCCTCGCACTTACCGTCTTTCCGCCCATTCACATCACCCACACTTCGCAGCGATGGGCGACGACTTCACCGCGCAGCTGCTCAAGGGCTTCGAACGACGCGCCGATGCCGCCAAGAAACAGGTTGAGGAACGCGCGCGACGCGCCGCCGAGCAGCGCCAGCGCCTCAAGAAAGAGCAGGAGCAAGCAGAGAAGGACCGTCTGGCCGCCGAAGTTGACAAGATGATGGCGCGTGCGAACCAAAGAGTGTCTGCCAAGCGCAAGAAGCGCAAAAAGAAACCTGTTGCTTCCAGCGCAGCCGCCTCCAGCTCCTCCGGCGCCACCGCCAAGCCCCCGCAGCCCAAGAAGCCCGTCCCCAAGCATCATGTAAGCGAGATGCGAACTAATTATCGCGCCCCTCCAAAGCGAACTGGTCCGGGAAGGGTGCCCAAGCTAGGACCCAACATGGAATTTGTCGTTCGACGCGAGAAGAAGAAGAAGCAGATCCGCGTACCACACACTTACGACTACTCGGACATGTTTGGTGACGATTACTGGCGTGGAATTGACATAAAAGGTGCCAAGAAGATATCCAAAGAAACTGCCGAAGCCACCAAAGAAGCGCAAGAAATTATTGCTGAAAGAAAGGCAAAGCGTGAAGAGAGCAAACGACAAATGGAAGAAACCATCCGCGAGGTGCGAGAATTGGAGAGAAAAGGGTTGTGGGATGAGAAGACCGAGAATAAGAGGCGTCTGGAGCAATCCGAAAAGGAATGGGTTGCCGTTGACACCCCAGTTCCAATCTTCCGCCAGAAGAACTCCGCTATTGCCCGCGCCGCACAGTCTTCGTCCTCTGCCTCCAAGCCACTCCCAGTGTCTTCAGCGAAGCCCGGCGGTGCTTTATCTACGCCACTTGCGAAGAAGACCAGTTTTGCTCAGGTCAAAGAGCGCGCGCGACTATTTAAAGAACGTCTCATGGGCCTCAATGCCTCGAGTTCGAAGAAGCCTGCGCCATCCAAAGTTTCAAAAAGCAAAAATAGCTCTGGTTCTGATTCTGATATCGACCGTAGGCATTCATCCCACAACAAGAGAAGGACACCGTTGAAGCGACGTGTCTATGATTCTGACGACTCGGAGGACGAAGATGAGCGTCGCGGAAAAAAGAGGAGACGACGACCAAGCGAAGATTCTGACTCCGACCGCGCGTATCGAAGCGCGAAGCGAATGCGCCGCGCTCGCGACTACAGTGATGACTCTGACTCTGATCATGACCACAAGTCTCGAGGCGTAAAGAGGAATCGAAGGGCTCGGGATGACAGCGACGACTCAGATTCTGAATACCGACGCCGAAGTTTGAAGAAAAGTAATCGAGCCCGTGAAGATAGTGAAGAGTCCGATGTTGATCGCCGAGGCAGCCGAAAGTCTTACGGGAGCGGAAAGAAGAATCGTTCCGGTCGCAAGGGCTATAACAGTGATGAATGGAGCAATTCAGATGATGACGACGATTCTGATGAAGAGGATTGCTTTGATATCTCTGCACTCGACCGAGAGGAGGCGAGAAGTGAACGGATTGCAAAACTGGAAGACAAAAGAGAACTCGCGAAGCTTCGTCGAGACAAGAAGGAAAAGGAGCGCAGGCGTCGAGAATTCGAGGCAGAACAAGCCTAACCATCAAGTTTCCGCTTTCTAGGGACGCAGGCATCGATTTGCGACTTGACAATCTTTGTTTCACGTGAAGGACTGACAACTGCATGGGTCCGAGTATCGTCGTCATCGCAGTTACGACCCTGTTACAGTATTTTCTCATCTAACGCCGAATACATCATGATGGTGACTCTACGATGAAAGTTTAGGTACTTACGGTACACGTAGATTTGCCTCTCTTACTAAACGACATCAAAGTGATTAACAGCTCGTCAACACCGTTTAGTACCGAGCATGACACACCGTTGACCTTGATTGACGCTGGACCTCAAATTGCAGCTTGCGCAAGTTGTTTCCTTTAGGGATGGTTCTTCAGGCTGCAGAAACGAATCCTCTTCTACACAATAACCCTTTATTGTATTGAACTAGTGCCTGAAATGACGCATCCCGGTCATCACGAGGGCAATCCCTCTTTCATCAGCTGCGGCAATCACCTCTGCGTCTCTCTTTGACCCTCCGGGCTGAATGACAGCAGTCGCGCCAGCATCTGCTGCGGCAAGGAGCCCATCCGCGAATGGGAAGAAAGCATCGGAAGCGACCACACTTCCTATAGTTCTACTTTGTTCTTCTTGAGCATTTGAAGACGCTTCGTCAGCTTTCCACGCTGCAATGCGAGACGCATCCACACGGCTCATTTGTCCCGCCCCTATTCCAACCGTTGCCATGTCTTTTACGTAAACAATAGCGTTGGACTTGACGTGTTTGCAAACTCTCCACGCGAAAAGTAAGTTCTTCAGTTCATCTTCTGTGGGTTCGCGTTTGGACGCAACGGTCAAGTCATCTGCCGTCTTCGAACCATTGTCGCGGGTCTGGATAAGGATTCCGCCAGAAACAGATTTCATCGTGAGACCCTCCATTTTGGGATTCGGCATCGAACCAGTTAGTAATACTCGGAGATTCTTCTTGGATGCAAGCAATGCCAGTGCTTCTGAAGTTGCATCAGGAGCAATTACAACTTCGATGAACATCTTTGCTATTTCTTCTGCAACACGCAAGTCTACAGTGACGTTTAATGCAACGACGCCCCCGAACGCAGACACCGGATCGCACGCTAAAGCCCTCAGATACGCGTCCTGAGCAGTCACTCCAGAAGCAACGCCACATGGGTTGGCATGCTTGATAATGGCGCATACGGGGTCCCCTCCGATAAACTCCGACACGAGTTCAAACGCAGCATCCGTATCAGCCAGGTTGTTGTAACTGAGGTCCTTTCCCTGCACTTTCTCGCCTGTTGCTACTCCCGCAGAAGATTTGTTCAGGACGTAAAATGCTGCCTTCTGATGCGGATTCTCGCCGTAGCGCAGCACCTGCTTACGCGAGGCAGAGATCAAAACGTTTTGGGGGAACGAGATGCCGATCTCCGACACAAATTTGGAGGCGACAGCTGAGTCGTATGCGGCCATCTTTGCAAAAGCTGAAGCAGCCAGTCGGCGGCGCAGGTCATACGATGTGTTTCCATTGTGCTCCTCAAGCTCAGCTATGATATCAGTGTATTGAGCGACGTCGGTGATGACGGTGACGTACTTAAAGTTTTTAGCTGCGGCTCGAATCATTGAAGGGCCCCCAATATCAATGTTTTCGACGCAGTCCTCGAAGGGCTTTCCTTGCGCAACGGTCTCCTCAAACGGATACAAATTGACGACCACGAGATCTATGGGGTCAATTTGATGCTCTTCCATTGCAGCGAGATGTTGCTCATCGTCTCGAACCGCGAGCAAACCTCCGTGAATTTTGGGGTGCAAAGTCTTGACTCTTCCGCCCATGACCTCCGGGAAGCCCGTGTACTCTGCCACTCCCGTGACAGGAATCTCAGCATCCTGCAAGGAGCGGAAGGTGCCCCCAGTGGACAGAATCTGGACGCCTGCCTCCACCAACACCTGCGCCAACGCAATTAAAGAGGTCTTGTTCGACACGGAGATAAGCGCGCGTTTGATAGGCATCAAACCAAGCGTCTGCTGCGTAGTCGATGGACTGGGAGACACCGGAGTGGTCGTAGCAGGTGGCTCAGTACACATGACGAAGGAGGCTTTGGGCGAGGGATAGCGGCGCAGCGCACCGTGCTTAGGGCAAATGGTGACGGTGGAAGAGCCGAGCAAAAGCGGGGGACGCAGCGACAGCGGGGCGGCGAACGCAACCGTCATATCGACTGCGAAGTGCGTCCGCGTCGCTCGGGCGGCGGCGTACGAGCGCGCGCCGACGGCGATGACGGCGGACAGCAAAAGGTATCTGTGTATCAACTAGCGATGACAGCGGCGCGAAGCTGGCGGCGTGGCAGCGTCGTATGTGCGGTGTGGTCCACGCCGAGATCAACAGCGATGCGCTGGGGCATGGCGGGAGCGTGCATGGCACTTGGAAGTCGGAGCGCTCGTCTGGCTTCGGCCTTTCTATTTTTGATTTGCGCTCTCGAAAATATCCCAACCTCAACCGCGCTTGCGCCAGAGGCGCCTTCGACGTTCCCCGTCAGCGTTCGCCCGTTGACGAACCCTACCTAGATGCAGATTTTCACCGCTCTCTTTTCAGGGTCGGGCAACTTCAACCGGGTGTAATGGTAGCTTTATAAGTAAAAATGATGAGGCGCTTCCCATCGTGTCAACGCCCATTAGACAGCCTCTAAAACCATCAAATGGCAGTCTGAGCACTCCGACACGAAGAGCCGCGCGCTTTGAAGAGATATGGTACGCACCCGAGGCTCGCCAAATTGATGCTCGAGTTTGAAATTGGCCATGTCCTTAGCGGGCGCGAACGCTCAAGTTCCATTCGCAAGACTGCGCACCATCAATATCTCTAGTGCGCCAAAAAGAAACACGTGAGTGAGCATCGCACAGTTAACCGAGGTGGGTGGTTACCAAAAAAAAAGCTGGAAACAAGCTAGGCAGAAGCGTTAGGCACAAACACAGCAACCAAACAAAGTCCATACAGCGGGAACAGTATAGGCCAAAGAAACCATTGTCCACTCGCTGAATTCAAGGTAACAGCCTGCTGCTGCGCCTGCAAAGTCAGCAACGCGCGCATGAACGGCGAGCTCACCGTCTCATTTCCAAAACGATCGACAGGTGATATGCGCAACAACCATGTAGCACGCGCACACAGCATGCGCGGCAAGGCGTCATTGACAGGCATCAATCGCGCGTCATCAATACGCACCTGCTGCGGAAGCGGTTTACTAATTGCCGATCGCTGCGGCAGAGTGTACGAGTACGCTGCGCATTGCGTCTGAGAACGCGCTTCAAACAAACGTCCCTCAAAGGAAACAGAGCCCGCCCAATACAACTCGCCTCTCGACGCGTGAATCGCCACACGTCTCAATGCCAATCTGGCGCCCGGGTTTGACGCGAGCAGTGCCTGCAGTCTGGACACGGACGCAAGCGAAGCGCGCGGCAGCAACGGCGCGCGAGGCGGCGCCAGCGGCAGCGTGGAAGGCGCGCGAGGCGGCGTGGACGGCTCCGACGGCGCGGAAGGCGCGGCACGCGATGACGGCGGCGGCGGCGACGGCGTGCGCGCGCGCGGCGCGGACGGAGGGGAGGGAGAGGCGCGGTGACGACGCGGAAGCAGCGCCTGTAACACGTGCGGCACGAGCGGCATGGTCGTCGCTCGGCGGCCGCTACGCACGCCGCTCGGACGAGGCGTTGTGCAGCGACGCGGCGCGGCGCATGCGATTGTGCTGTCGACGTCTGCGCACTGATCGAGACCGTGCGCAGGCGCGAGACCAGGCGCGAGACGAGGCGCAAGACGAGGCGCAAGCCTGCGCGGAGAGGACGCAGCGGCCTGTGCAAAAGCTACCCTTCGTAGACGCCACGATGGCAAGAACAAAGCTGGATCACCGAAAAATTGCCCAAATTGAAAAGATGTTACAACTCTGAACTGCATCATGATTTCGGACTCTTGTTGCTCTGTGTAGTTCCTCCTGCAGAGGATTTGTTCGAATCGAACTCCGAAACGGCACGCGGTTTTCATGAACTATGGAAGATCGTTCATGTGAACACACTTACTGGTCTGCAAGCAGCGCCAGATGCGGAGACCCCAGACATCAAGGTAACTCTGTTAAGGTTAAGGCTAACTTCGCGCCTTTTCTGCCAACGCTTTTGCGCACCTCTTTTTGTTGCCTTCGCAAATGATGCACCGGAGTAGTCGCTTTTCAATATGCGACAAGAATCTCCAATTTTGTGCTGGCCGATAGTAGCCTGCACTCTCGACACGCGTTCAGTTCCGTCTGATGAATCACAAGTTCGGGTGTGCCTGCATTTACTCGTCTGTCTTCAGTCATCTGAACCAAATGGTGCTGCAGTGCGTTGCGGTCTATGAAGCGGTTTGTCCATGTCTTGGGAGGGCAGTTGCTTCTAAACACGATTGAAAGTGGCCTCGCCAAGAGCGCGCTCTTTGGAAGCCATTTTGAGACTGATGGGTGTTGCTGTGGGCTATCTTTCGAGCACTGGTCGCGGTCAGGAAGGCGCGCGAAATTACGTCATGGAGCCCAAGACATCGGTACGCGTCGGTACTGCAATGAGTCTCCATCTTGGAGACATGCCCTTAGACCTCATGATCATCATGATGAGGCTTTGATACAGTTCAGATACAGTTCAGATACAGTTCCATCTGAACTTCCAAGGGCTCTCATTTTCTACCGATGGTACTATCCTTTCCAGACAATGGCAACTGTAATCCCTGCCTTCAAAGAGGTAGCGTTTCTACCCTGGTATGAATTTTCACTACCCTTGTACAGTAATTCCGTGAGAGAGGTTCGTGTATCAGCCGCAAGCGTGAGCCTATCCGGACCGACATTATGTCTTCGGTCACATATGATCCTGAGAACATGTTTCAGTCAAGCGGTTGTGAGAGGGAGAATCATGCCTCCGAAGCCAGTGTTATGATACCCTGGTATATAGCTCAGCAAGCGCATAAACCCATCCGTACGCCTGCCGCAGTTCCGACTTCTTCCCATGCTTCTTCGCCCCAAGTTAAACCGCACTCGTAACACGAAATGATCTTATGCAGGTTTCTCTGCCTTATTTGGGCTCTTGCTCAACTTACTCAGGCTACCGCGGAATCCTCTTTCTCTGTTGACGGTCACGTATCACATGGAATCAACACTTTCAACGACAAGCGCATTGTTGACCTCAGTGAATCGTCAAATATCTTCTCTTCGTTTGGCAGTATCTACGAACTCGGGGTTGTGAACGAGCGCGGAAATAATGCCTCCGTCATCACGGAACGCACGCCGTTTTCGTCACTAGTAGCCACCATAGACGCCTTCGAGTATCAGGCTTCATTAGGCTTTCCCGCCGGAGTGGGACCGTTTAATATTCCAATTGCAAACACACCCACTTTGACAATAATTTCTCAAGATCTCAACGACCGCGTCGCACCTCGCTCCTTCTCAGAATCATCTGACCCTTCCGTGATCGGGCTTCCCTATCTTTCGCGGGAAAGTGATGATCAAATTACATTGGCAGATTGGAACAGAATGTCTACCCGAATAGTCGGAAGATGCTTCAACAATAGTGCATTGGTGAAGATCGTTGTGAAAAACGCGTTGCCCAACGGATTGTATACACTGTGGGATGTAGGTGTCACAGATGCTCTCACTGATGACGAAGCTCTCTCAGCTGGTCCTTTCGGTGGTTTGCCCAATGTCATCGTCACAAACGCACGTGGATACGGATCGATTGTTCGCCGCCTCAACTATTGTCCTGTTGACAAATGTGAGGGATCAAAACGTTGTACGTTGTACGTGAGTCTGTTCTACCATTTCGACCACATGGTTTACGGAGGGTCGCCAGTGTTGGACTTTGCTGGACAGGCAGTTGGCCATGCTGCCGCTAACCAAATTCAGATCTTTCTCAACGGTGAGTTCTTGATTTCTCCACAGAACCTTGTGACTGCTCCCCAACAAAGCAAAAGGGTATAATAGTGTCTGATCATAGAAAAGATTGGATTCATACTGTGTCAGAGAAAGTAACATCAAGTAGGGGGATATACGAAGGGTACGTGATAACACACTGAAAGACGCCTTGTTTCACGTTTCTCGTTCGGCCCTTAAATTGACAGAGAACCATAATAGAATATTTACAGTGTTCAATGGGGTCAAATTACGAAGAGGAGATAACTTACGTAATTTGAGAGCTCCCTTGAAAAACGCCCGATTCCACTTCTTCCCCCACTCAGGTCATCCAATCAGTACTCCACGCTTCCAGTCTCACAATCCTTCCCAGCTGTTCGCTAGCATCGTACCTTCGCTCCTCAAAATGAGCAACTCCGCATCCAAACCAGGTGTCAAGTTGAGCAACGTTAAGTCTTTATATCTGGAAGGCATCCGCGATGGCAAGGCACGCTACGCAGTTGAGAAATACACCGGCGATCGCTACACGCAGCATTCGACCGGTGTGAAGGACGGAGTGGAGGGTTTTGTGGAGTTTTTCGAGTCATTCCTCAAGCGCAATCCGCACCGCGATATCCAGATCATTCGCGGATGGGAGGATGGAAACCATGTTTTCGTCCACGCTTACCAGGACATCAACAAGGGCCAGTCAAAGTGGGTCACAGCCGATTTCTTCGACACTGACGATAACGACAAAATCATAGAGCATTGGGACATCATCGCGGAGTACTCGTCTACTCCACCGTCTGGACATACAATATTCGATGGACCCACGGAGATTGTTGACCTTGACAAGACCGAATCCAACAAGCGGCTGGTTCGTGACCTTATCACTCACGTGCTCATGTCCGGTGGTGAACCGCATCGCGCTGATGAATTCATTGCCGAAGCAAGCACAAAAGCACCTGATGGACTCGCCTCTTTCCGTGAGCGTGCTACCAGCGCCGACAGGAAATTGTTCTATCAAGAAATCGTGCTTTGTGTCGGACAGGGAAATTTTGTATCTACACTATGCAAGGCTACACTCGATGACAAACCGTACGCTCTGTGCGATATCTTTAGGCTTCACAGTGGTAAAATCGTTGAACATTGGGATAACGCAGAGCCTATCGGTCCTGAATCCGAATGGGTCAACTCCGGCAAGTTTTAGACTTGTGTGGTTTGCACAGTGCAAAATGTCTGAGATTGGCAGAAGCGCGAAGCTTCACTTGCATGTTCATGGCGAATAAACTTGAAAACATCACAACTTCTCTTCTTTTTCGTGGAAGTTGTGCTCTAATTCCTAACACAACCAAGCAGCACCTAAAGGTAGTTCTCTCTCCTTAAAAAGGCCAGAAATCGACGTGGCGCTTCCAAACATCTAATCGCAACTTCACTCAGTTGCTTCGCAAAAGCCTAGCTGATCCTGCTTGGTGGTAAACAATGTGCAAATCATTATCGAAAGGTGACAGGCTTGCCTTTTTCTACCGCTTGGTCAATGACCAACAATCCTCGGAACGTAGACGACAACGGTGCTGACATGCTCATCATTCCACTACGACCCATTAAATTATTTCAAACATCCATAGTCATCACGGAATAAGATAAGCTAGATCAAAATTGGAAGCCCAAGCATTGCGTATCTACGCGTACCCTTCGCTGTACGATTGATGAGCATCACGGTGATCTTCAGCGTCACGCTGGGCGAGGGAATAGCCCTCGTTAACCATCATGATGACGACGGTGGTAAGATGGTTTTCGCTGCAGAGGAACAGAGCACGTACCCGTAGTCGGGGAAACGCTGCATTTCTTCGCATCCCAGAAGCGCGCCTTCCCAAAGGTGTGAATACGCAGGGAACTCTGTCACATTGTGCACCGGCACCACATTTTGAGGAGGCTCACTATTGTTTACCATGCAAGAATTGATCCCAAACAAACGAGTTTATACAGAACCAGGCGAATGTCTTGGTGAACGTGGTACAGCCTGAGCGTCTCTGTCGAAAAGCCTGATTCTGGGCATGTTTCCTTTGAGGAACACATGGCGTCGCTGGAGCGAATTGTGAGACTAATAATGAAGTTGAGGCATGATCTTAATGGTGAAATGTTCCGTGCCGCTGAGGAGAAGGAAAAGGGAGATATGCACATGCTAAAAGGGACTGTAGCTTGTGCGGAAGTACAATACGAGAAAGATATTGGTCTCATCATGGCAGAATGCTCCTCGAGCGCGAGAATTGAACTAAAGAGAATCGGGATTCTTTGTAACTGGGCCTAGTAATTGATGAAGAGCTGAGATCACGAAAAAGGCCTGAAGTTGGTGCCAGAGCAGGAAAAGTTATGTTGGGAAGACGAATACGACGGCATAACCGCAGACAAGTCCCTTCACCACTCATGTACAATATCCTGTCTACTGCAGAAAATGATGTGATTCACCTTCCCTCTACCTATCTTTACCACGCGAATCTGACCCAAACCTTTTGACGCCGCATACTCGGCAAATCCGGTTGCAAGTCCGGCGAGAAACCAACGTGATTGTTTATCATTGACCATGCAGGTGTACCCATGAATCCATGACGGAGGTATATGATATCGTATTTCGATAACATAAACGTACTGCGATCGACACCGTACATGCCTTGTGGATGCTGTCCTGCATCATGATGTCGGGGAATCTGATTTCTCATTCCTGGCACAGTCAACAGTTGAAAAATTGGCATACTTCACTGGTCAGAGGGGTCCATAGCGTGCCGCTTGTAGGTGACTGCTCACCAGTATTGATACAACTCTACTTCCGGGACGTGCAGAACGGCTCAGCATAAAATGTCTCAGCAAGAAGTTCAGCATCAACTGATTTCGCACATCTCACTTGGCATCTCAACTGAACTCATCCGGAACATGAAGTGCTGGCCCCCCAGAAACGGCTAGAGGGCATCCAAAAGCCACCCTCGGTTTGGCGCCGTATTCCGAGCCCTTTTTAAACCCCTTGATACCCCTTCAGCGTGCACGCGTGCTTTCTTCATATTCTACTTGGCTGTTCCTATTTCGTTCGCGATAGTGTTCTCACCAACGTTCGTGGCGGAAGTCCTGACAGAGTTTCGATTCTCTCCTTCCTGGAGTTACCCTCGCACGGTGATTATGCAATCTTCGGCCAAAAAAGCGAGTAAGTGGGATCCATGCTCACCATAATTACAACTGTAACGGGTCTTAGAACAAAAGAGCACCGTATATGAAACTCGGACCCTCGAAATGATCGGTGTTGCTATTGTTCTTGTTCGTATTTTGGTCGCATCTGAAGTATGGTGTTCATTGCTCGTGCGGACCAACTCGTCATAGAGTATTCTTTGAATTTTTCTATCAGCATTCGACGTCGATGTCGGCGAGTTGTCGACGGCGACATTTGATACTCACATTCAGAGTTGAGAACGCAATCAATTATCGGATGCAATCATGCATTTCAAAAAGCTGTACCCCTTCAACAACGAGGGAATAACACTTCCAAGAACCTCAAAACGACATCTAACCAGGAAGACTTTAGCCTCGGAAAAGCAAATCGTTGCATGCAAACAAAGCCCCGAAGGACAGGTTTCACCAAGTTGCGTGCAAGAACAGGATCATTTGAACAGAACAAGGCGCAGATGTTTGACAACATGAGTTGGTGTTGCTCCTTTATCCAAAGCCTATATTCTACACCGGTCGTCCAGCCTCCGCTACTATGAACACAGCCGCGCCAACAATCAAGAGAGTACCGAAAGCGATGCCGGCAATGTATCCCCCTGAGACGCCGCTGCTAACTTCCACGGCAGGGGCCCTTCGCTTGTCAACTACGACCGGTTCCGAAACTATCCCGGTCCAGTGGATCTCATCGTGACCACTCCGCCTCAGGGCTCGTACTATGTTTTGCGAGCGAACGTAGTCCAAATACGCTGCTTCGACAAGCTCAACCGAGAACGGGTTCAAAAATGCGGTGACCCCAAATACGATCGACCCCGGAAACAGTTCCTCCACATCCTCCGGACTTGCAGAGTGCTGTGGACTTGTGGATTCGATCGCCCCAACTTCCTCTTCTACAACCACCAGAGTCGATCCATCTGCAAGTACTGCCGGTCCGTCCTCGATGGATGTGATGAACCACAGATGAGCGCTCGACAGGGTGCTCATGGCGCTCAAGTTGACAAACCTCTGCACAATTTCATCTGATAAATGGCATGTATTGGTCATATTCGGACCAGCAACCTGAATGCTTAGGCGCACTCTCTGGAAGTTTTCTGTCTGCGCCAACAGAGAGGAGTCCGGTACAACTGATGGTAGATTGGAGCATGGTTCTGGCACAGTCGGATCCGGCGATGGCGTCCAAAGGATAACGCTCCCAACAACCGGAGGCGTGGGCTCTTCTGTGAAAGCAAACGTCTGTGTGGGCAAGACGTTTAACGGGCTCACCGTCACCGTGACTGAGGCTTCCGGCCATATAACCTCAGGAGTTACAGTCGGTGAGAACAGAAGCAAAACAGACACCGGCGTTGCTTCGGGAAGTGAAGCAATCGGGGAAGCGCTGAGAGAAGCGGTGACTTCTCCACGCTCGCCGTTTCTTGGCGTACTTGCGGGCACATCCGGTGTGACACTGCTTTCAATTGTCGGCAGTGGCGTCACCATCACACTTGCTGGCGTGGTCGTGGAGATGGGACCCGAAGTGATTGTGCCGGGAAACGGGGAGGCCGAGGGCGTCGGCGGTAGTGGTGACACCAAGAGCGATATCTGTATCGTTGTTCCCGAAGGGGAGGTAGAGCCAAGATCAGGGCCAATACCAGATGAGCTCGGCGTAAACAACTCAGAGGGGCGTGGAGCAACGGCCTGGCTCGTCTCCGGAGAGGTAACGTCGGATGTAGCCGATGAGGTTTTTGTCGGTGTGACATCCGAATCGAACGGAGTCGTAATCCTTGAATCCTCTGGGTTTAGTTCGTCCATCTGTGGCGAGCCTGTTTCACCCCGTTCCAACATCTCAGTAAACAAAGGATCCACACTGAATGATGTAGTCGATGACTGCATGTCGCCCGGTGCTTCAACATTGCTTGGATTAGGCGCAAACGGTGTCACCAACGCACTTGCCAGTGGAGTAGCGGAGATAAAACTGGACAAGGGAGTGCTCCCAAGAGATGGGGAAATTGATGACGTTGGAGGTATGGCCGAAACTGAGAGTGGTGTAGTAGAGCCAAGATTAGGCCCCTGAGCGGAGCTGCCTGGAGCTGCAGATGGTGTGACGCTCTGAGTCGCTAGGCTGGAGATGGGAAAATCGGTAGCGCGCGGGGTCACAGTTGGGCTGGCCTCCGGAAAAGATGTATCGGACGCAACCGAGGGCGATGTCTCCATGGGACGTAGTGTTGTCATCATCTCGGGCGCATCGGAGGAAAGAATCACCAGTGGTTTCTCGGGATTCAGTTCACCTGGCTCTGGTGAGTTCTTGGTCTTCAGTTCCGTTGTCTCTGTAACCCTAGGAGGATTCATGGTCAAGGATGAGAACGATGACTGCATGTCATTCAAAATTACTTCCTCACTGCTTGCCGTCGCGGCAAACGGCGTCACCAACACACTTACCACCGGAGTCGCGGGGATGACACTAGGCGAGAGTGTTCTGTGAGATGGAGAAAACGATAGCTCCGCAGATACATTCGATATCGAAAACAGTGGCCTCGTTCTCGATGGCGTAGCAGTTGGAGCCAAACTGAGTGTTACTTCAGGGGTATCCTCAGAATCTGAAGCAGATGTCGGGGACGGCGGAGTAGGCGCTGGTGAGACTGGCAATTCCGAAAGGAGCGACGAGCTTTGCGCAGGCAATGTAGTAATTGTCGGCAACTGAGACTCTGTCGCAAGCGTATCGAAACTTGCGTCTGATGTAGAGGATGTGTTGGTAGTCGTCGAAGCTGGGCTCCCCGACGGCTCTGATGATGACACTGGTGAAAAAGAAATCAGAGCGATCGGCATCTCCGACGAAACAGGGGTACCGAATATACTCGTTGCCATATCCGGTATGGTTTCTGCATCTTCAGAAGGAGCGGCCACATCTGTCTTACTTCTTGACGGAGACAGTGCTGGAGAAGAGGAAGCCGAAGGAACGATTGTAGGCGATACTCCTGGGACTGGCATTCTGCTCACACTAGGGGCAGGACTGCTAGTATCGAAGGAGTCCATGAGGTTTGCTGATGATACAAAAGGAGTCTCATAGGGTAGTATCGTTGTGCTTGGCGCTTCTGACATAAATTCCATTCCATTCGAAGGCACCACCAGATCTCTCTTATTCGACAGCGGTGACAGTGTTGGGGTAGGGGATATCATCGGAATCATGGTAGACGATGCAAAGGGGGTTGGAAGTTCGCTGGCACTTGGTGCAGGACTGTCGGTATCCAACACATCCATCAAGTTAGCTGAAGATATTAAATCACTCTCAATAGGTAAAACGGTTGTGAGCAACGCTTCTGATGTCATTTCCATTCCAGTCGAGGGCACCACCAAATCTCCCTTACTCGACAGCGGCGAGAGTGACTGAGTGGGGAATATCATCGGAATCATGGTAGACGATGCAATGGGGGTTGGTACTTCCCTGGCACTTGGTGCAGGACTGTCAGTATCAAACACATCCATTAGGTTCGCTGGGGATATGAAAGCACTCTCAGTAGGTAAGACGGCTGTTGGTAGTACTTCCGATGTCATTTCCATTCCACTCGAGGGCACCACCAAATCTTCCTTACTCAACAGCGGTGACAGTGTTGGAGTAGGGAATATCATCGGAATCATGGTAGACGATGCAATGGGGGTTGGTACTTCCCTGGCACTTGGTGCAGGACTGTCAGTATCAAACACATCCATTAGGTTCGCTGGGGATATGAAAGCACTCTCAGTAGGTAAGACGGCTGTTGGTAGTACTTCCGATGTCATTTCCATTCCACTCGAGGGCACCACCAAATCTTCCTTACTCAACAGCGGTGACAGTGTTGGAGTAGGGAATATCATCGGAATCATGGTAGACGATGCAATGGGGGTTGGTACTTCCCTGGCACTTGGTGCAGGACTGTCGGTATCAAACACATCCATTAGGTTCGCTGAAGATATGAAAGCACTCTCAGTAGATAAGACGGTTGTTGGTAGTGCTTCGGATGTCATTTCCATTCCAATCGAGGGCACCACCAAATCTCCCTTACTCGACAGAGGTGACAGTGTTGGAGTAGGGAATATCATCGGAATCATGGTAGACGATGCAATGGGGGTTGGTACTTCCCTGGCACTTGGTGCAGGACTGTCGGTATCAAACACATCCATTAGGTTCGCTGAAGATATGAAAGCACTCTCAGTAGATAAGACGGTTGTTGGTAGTGCTTCGGATGTCATTTCCATTCCAATCGAGGGCACCACCAAATCTCCCTTACTCGACAGAGGTGACAGTGTTGGAGTAGGGAATATCATCGGAATCATGGTAGACGATGCAACGAGGGTAGGAAGTTCCCTCTCACTTGGTGCAGGACTGTCGGTATCCAACACATCCATCACGTTAGCTGAAGGTATTAAATCACTCTCAATAGGTAAAACGGTTGTGAGAAGCGCTTCTGATGTCATTTCCATTCCAATCGAGGGCACCACCAAATCTCCCTTACTCAACAGCGGTGACAGTGTTTGAGTGAGGAATATCATCGGAATCATGGTAGACGATGCAACGGGGGTAGGAAGTTCCCTCTCACTTGGTGCAGGACTGTCGGTATCCAACACATCCATCACGTTCGCTGAAGATATTAAACCACTCTCAATAGGTAAAACAGTTGTTGGTAGTGCGTCTGATGTCATATCCATTCCATTTGAGGGCGCCACGAAATCTCTCTTACTAGACAGCGGTGAGAATGTTGGAGTAGAGGATGCCGTCGGAACCATTGTACTCGGTGTAACAACGATTGGGAGTTGGCTCGCTATTGGAGTAAATGCGCTTATATCCAACGAGTTCGACGGACTTGTGAACGATGTAGACGGCATCTCTGAGAACAGCAGAGTCGTGCTAGGTGCTTCTGAACTCCTTTCCACCATATCTAACGGCGTCACCAAATCAGCTCTGCTTGGGAAAGGGGACCCAGAGGTGCTCTCCTTACTATCTGAGAAGTTCACTGACGGACCGATAGAAATGTCCACACTTCGTACAGGAGGTGACACATCCATCTCATCCGCCGGACTCACTGAAAACAGATAAGGTGTCGCTGTGCCATTGTTTGGTGCTTCCGATACTATGTCCATTGCATTCGAAGGAGCAGTTGCATCTATTCCACTCGGCAAAGGAGAAGGTGCCGGACTCGGTGAAATCAATACAACAGCTGTAGCGGACACTCTGGGTGATACCAGCGTGTTCGCACTCGGCGTGATAGTGCTTGCATCCAACGAATCGGACGGGATTCCCGACGACAAAAATGGTGTTTGTGAGAAGAATAATGTCGTACTCGGCGCTTCTGAGATCTCTTCCATCATATCCGAAGGCGTCACCAGATCTCTTTTGCTCGGAAACGGTGCGGGGGTTGAAGCAGAGGGTATCAACAGAACCATTGTGGCCGATGGACTTGGAATCGGACCCCGGCTCACATTCGGGGTATTCGGCTCTCCTTCAGAAGATGTCGAAGGGCTCATCGCAGTTCCGATTGATGCAATTACGCTCTGTGTCCCAGAGAGACTTTCTGAAAGGTCTGATAAGCTCGTGGATGGACTCGCCAAAACTTCCATATCGGATACGACTGAGAATGCATCTGACCCTTCAGCAATGCTTGGTGATACCATAAACGGTATGGCTGTGTCCAGTGCCTCCGACGTCGTTTCAATTCGTTGCGATGGCGCATTTGCGTCCCTCTCATTCTTTGAGGGCGATGGTGTGGGAGTGGTCGAAATCAACATAACTAGTGCGGAGGAGCTGATACTCGGCGTAGGAATGATCGTAAGCGAAAAGTCCAACTGGCTCGCCGACGATGGTAAAGGCATTTCAGAGAAAGAGACCGCTGTGCTTGGTGCGCCTGAACTCGTTTCCGTTGTATCGAAAGGCATCACATCTCTCTCACTCGGTGTGGGCGAGCGTGACGGAGTAGCCGATGCACCGGGCATTGGTACTCTGCTGGTACTCGGTGTAGGATTATTTGTATCCAAGGACTCCGAGATACTGGCTGACGTTGTTAAAGATGCTTCAGGGACTGAAGTGGATACGATCGGTGCTTCAGACATCATCTCCGTAATACCCGAAGGAGTAACCCCAGTTGTATTACTCGCCAAAGGCGACGGCGTGGGCGTAGAAGACAAGAACAGGACCATTGTAGCCGATGCATTCGGAACTCCAAGTTGGCTCGCACTAGGGTCAGTCAACGTCCCTTCCGAAGATCCGGATGGACTCCTCGAAGCGTTCATTTCCAAACGTACGCTTGGAGACGCGAGCACATTTCCAAAGGTGTCTGCGGAGCTCACTGATGGACTGGCAGATATGTCCATACTTAGTAGAGGAGATGGCAGAGATGGCAGATCCGTCTCATCCAAAGTGCTTCTTGAAGACGAAATAGTTGCACTTGAAACCGGTGCGTCTGATATCAATTCAGCCGTATCGGAAGGAGCTTCCAAATCTCTCACACTCGCTGAAGGCGACAAGGTAGGAGTAGTAGATACAAAGAAAACCATTGTAACCGATGCAGCTGGAACTGCGGGTTGGCTCGCATTCGGGAGAAGCGGTAAGCCTCCCGGAGATCCCAATGGACTCATGGAAACTCCCGTTGACTCCGCCAGACTGGGAGTCAGCGTAGCAGAGATGCTTCCTAAACCACCCGATAAGCTTACCGACGGTCGTGGTGATATTTCCACATTTGGTGCTGGAGAAGATGCCTCCGTTCCATCCGACGGACTTGCGGAAGACGCGAATGAAGTGCGTGGGGACGGTGCCTCTGATATGATTTCCGTTTCATCAGACGGAGCAACTATATCCATCCTACTCGCTGACGGTGAAGGTGTCGGGCTGGAAGATATTAAGAAAACGGCCGTAGCTGATGCGCTAAGGATAGGAAGTTTGCTTGCGCTCGGTGATTGGAAGATTGCACCCAACGAGATCGACGGAGTTACTGATGACGCAGAAGGTATCCCAGAGAATGACAAACTTGTGCTTGGTGCATCTGATACCATTTCGATTACATCAGAAGGCGCGACCAACTCTCGCGTGCTCTCTGAAGGCGATGGGGTTGGGGTAGAAGAAATCAGCAAGACCATTGCAGCAGATGCACTGGGGACTCCGGGACTGCTCATACTCGGAGCAGTCAACGGTCCTGCCGATCCGAGAGGGCTTATCGAAGCTCCCACTGACGTGCTCACACTCGGAGTAGCAGAGATACTTCCCAAGCTAACAACCAAGCTGGCCGATGGACCCCTAGAAACACTGACACTTGGAGTCGTAGAGAAAATTTCCGGCCCCCCCGATGAGGTGACTGACGGCCTCGTAGACGCACGTACGTTTGGTGTTGCAGATGTTAATACATTTGTATCCGAAGGGTTTGGCGAAGCCGTCATTGATGGACTCACGCTGGGTGCACCGGAGACTAGTCCCACCGCACTCGATGGGCTCACTATAGCCTGTGTGGGCACCAAACTAGGAGTGACTTCGAATCCAAACGGCTGCTGTGTCGCGATAATCTCACTTGGGTCCGACGCTATAACACTTGATGTTGGGCTTGGCGATGCGAACTGCACGGGGTTTGACGAAGGCCCGACGGACATTGAACTTGATACACGGGGGGAGGGACTTGGTGAAGGACTCACAATTTGTTCGTCACAAGCAAGTGCGCTGTCATCAGTCCCGTCATTGATTACACCTCCAATCTCCAGTTGGCCGGAAGATGACACTTCAACAACATTACCTCGATCTTCTGAAGCCGTACTTGCAAAAGACCGCCGCAAATCCGTGAAAGAGCCACTCTCCGCATCAAGATACCACACAAAGATATCAGTGAGCCCATCGGTCGTGATCGTGCTCAGCTCGTACGTACTCCCATTTTGTTCGTCCGTCACGACAAAGTCAGCGTGGAAAGATCCGATCACCACAACAGCTCCAGTACTCGGATCTATGGAAACGTCATCTCCAGACTGGCTGCTGCCCGACCCAACCAATTGCCTCACCCAGGTGACCTCTGGTTCTGCCAACAGTAGATTGTCGTACCGAATCACATAAGCATGAAGTTCCGATGTCACCACATTTTGCAGGTCTGCGTTTTCAAGTATGTTTTCACTGCTGGAGCCCGTCACAAAGAATGCACCGTTGTCGTCCGTAGCCAAGCCTCCAATTTGCATATTCCCAATAATGCTGCCCCACTCAGTCTGAGTTACGATGGTACCAGTTGAAAGGCTGAACATAAACAACAGTCCTCTACCAAGAATCTGACCAACGGCCACCACAGCTTCTTGGCTCTCGACATATACCATGTGCAAGATTGTAGGCCCACCAGTGATTGAAGCAAACGTTCCAGAGGTTTGCACCTGAACGTCGTGGCTCCGCACCAGCTCCAGAGAGTCCGGTGATATCTCTAGAACCTTGGTCGAATACACTGCAGTGTTCTGGGCATTGGGTGGGGAACCGTAGACCGCTACCAAGATTGTCCCATCGGGTTTCTGAGCTACGGCGCCTGCCACGTCGTCAAGCCCATTGTCGACGTCGTATTGCGCTTGTCTCACCAAGCTCCCATCTGATGTATCATATACGAGAACGGCGGCATCCAACGTTGGAACCTCGTCTTCCGGGGACGAAAAGTTACCTTTCGTCGTTCCAGCGGCGTATATGAAGCCATCGGATCCCACGACAGAGCCGTAGAAGATTTCCCTGTTCTCATCGTTGTCGTCGTCACCAGTTGCCGATCCCGCTGAGCTTGTCCATTCGAACGAGCAGCCGGAGCTCCTCTTTGCCATAAAAAAGTTGGAATCGATATTGCCCGCGTAGTAGCGGGCTCCATCGTCATCGGTGATGATTGAAAATACCTCAGTGTAAGAATCACAGAGGGTAAACAAGATGAAAAAAACTGTTGTCACCCACAGACTCTTCGCTGCAAAGCCTGGACAAGGCATGCAAGCAGCCATGTTCATGCTCAAAGCAAAGCCTTCTTGGAACAAGCGACCTTGTCTCCAACTACTTCTTCGAGAAACTGTAAAGGTTTACGTCGCGGAAGATCTCGAACTAGAACGTCAAGCAAACAAACGCAGCACTCTTGAACTTTTCGATGAAGACCGATAGCTCGGTCGTGCAGAACAGAGGGGGAGTGGTAGGAACTGACAACAACAGCCCATACACTACTGGCCTGTATACACCACTGTGGGAACGTGACCGAGTCCCAGATCCGAGACCCGTGTTCTTCCGGCATTCCAATTCAACCACAACACATTAGAACGCTCCACAATGCACCACAAGCCCTACAACGCACAGTTTTGTCCTCCTGAGGCGCAGAACGATCTCATGACGCCAAACTTTGCGTCACCGCGCCCTTGGATAAATTGAAATACATGCGGAACACGGTGATCCATAACCAACACCGAGCATTTCGTCGTGTAACACCCTAGTATTGGTATGGGCGTTTCAGAAACTTGACAAAAAGAATTGAAAGAAGATCGTTGCGAGGTTCCTCCTTAGATCCCTCCAAAGCTGATCCTCGTAGCAATCATAGCCACAAAAGACTACCGTGGAACTCACCAATCGAGCCGATTGGTGCATCCATTGATATCCATCGGAAGCTCGGTGCGATTGTTGTCTGGGTAACTCCAAACTGACAAGAAGTTGCCCTATCTTTTGTCAGTTTGAACTGCTCGGAACGGGGCTGTCGGACTTCACAAGCACGATACGTCACGAACATCATAATTCCGACACGGCTGTCACGTTCGAAATACTCTGCACCGTCTCAAAGAAACACCCGACTTTCTCTAGCACATAATAAGACTATTGGCTCTCTCAAACTCCACTGCCATTCCGCGGCAGTGTGCACGAATGGGGATTGCAGTGAGACACACATTTCTGAAGCCTGCGCGATGCGATGGGGAGGGCAGGGAAGGGGAGCTGAGGTGTACTCGGTACTCTGTACTCTGTACAGTACACGTACAAGGGTACCCTTGTACGTGAAACTGTAAGCATCCAGTTGCATGCCTGGAGAGGTCGATTCCCCTCGGCCATCATGGGCCTCACATGACATTGCGAATCACGAATTGTGATGCACCTGAATTCTGACCCATGGAACTCCTCGTTGGCACAGAAAACCATTGTAACCTCTACGAAGGGTAAGCGTTCAGAGCGAAAGAAAGGAAGCCCACTCTTTCATTCTCAAGATCAAAGCATGGCTCATCATTTCGAGAATCCAGAGGGCGATCCATGGGAATCGATGTGGCAAGAAGGAATTGGTCGTGGAGAGTATTTTGACAAGTGGAAAGCGCTTCCTGAACTGGTGAAGCAAATCGACAACGGCGTCATACCGAAAGGGCAGCGAGCTTTGGTCCCAGGATGTGGTCGTGGCTATGACGTTGAACTTCTGTCGCGAAGCGGCTTGTTTAACCAAGTAGTCGGAATGGATATATCCGCGACAGGTGTTGGTAGCGCGATCGAATATCTCAGGTCAGTCGATCCCAAACTACCAGAAAACTTTGAAGTAAGGCAAGGAGATTTCTTCGACACGCAGATGTTTTTCGACCCGTTCTGTCTGGTTTACGACTATACATTCTTTTGTGCCATTCCTCTGGAGAGGCGGGCAGACTGGGCTCAGAGAATGAAATCTCTTGTTAGGAAAGGGGGCAATTTAATCACCGTTATGTTCCCGGTAGGAAAGGATCTTGCCGAAGGTGGACCGCCATTCGGAACGGATCCAAAGGCGTATGAAGAATTGTTAGAAGGAAATGGCGGATTTGATAAACGAGATGGACCACGACCTCTTAGTAACGATGGCTCCCATGAGGGACGAGAAGGGCGTACTTGGTGGTGTCGTTGGGAACGCGTGTGAAATGCAACGCCCTAAATCCGCTTGTAGGGGTGGCACGGCAGATGGAGTTGTTGCTGCTCAGATTCTTGAACCTGGACTGCATGTTAAATGGAGAGCAGAAAGGTAGGCTGCAGTACTCGTTTTCATGCCGTTCATGATTTTGATGGAGCACGTGTCGCTGGACGAGAATCGGCGACCAAGTTTGTACGAAGGTGATTCGACGCAGGTGAGAGTTGTCTGCAAAAGGTGGTAGGAACGATCATAATCTTCGTGAAGTTTACAATTATGCGTATCGTTTACCGCACACTCATCGGAACATTACGCGCCCAAGAGTGCGGCTTGAAGCGGCTCTGTGCTCTTTTGACGTTCCTATCCAGAGATTAGCAATTGTTTCCATATTGTACCAGCTTGTGAATATCATATTCATTCATACCGGTACGGTAGAGGCTCTGCCGTAGAGTTGGAAAAGAGTGGGAGCCTTCTTTGTTGGTGTTACAAACCCACAATTTCTCATTAAATGAGAAATGTTGTGTATGACACGCCCAGACAAAGCAGCGAAAAGAAATGGGTGCGTTGAAGGGGAAAAGCTCGTCGACAGACGGTGAAGACGAAGGTACACGCGGAGAAAGCCGTCATATGAAGCATGCTCGCTTCAACACTTCTATTTTCATGATGTGATGTGATAAGCAGTGGGTTCAGTTGCTAACGCTAAGTTTTCGGATTGTGGACGTTCGGAACGAGCTTGCGTCACTACTGGCACGCGCTCACTCGATGCTGCGATGACCGCCAAGATGAGTTTGAAGACGTCTTCCCCCACGCTGACGAAGACAAACGCGAAAAAGAGCACTGTTTCAGCATTCCGCGCGAGCCCTTGACTTTGAAACGGAGTGCAGTCTCATCGTATGATACGGAGTACTCGAGAAAGATCTAGATACGTCCACATCCAATGCAGAAAACTTTGAACTCGAGCAAGATTACCGACTTTTCGAGGGCGTCCACCACCAGAACCATTGATCAAAGACCCAACCTACAGAGCGCGTTTTAAGTGAGAGAGTGAGAGAGAGAACGAACAATTAGCAACTTCAGGCCCGCAAAGAGCTCGTCATCAAGCGTCAGCTCAGTTTTGCAACTTTCGACATGAATACCTGGTACATCTTCGAGAGCTTTCATTTGCGGCTCTGTTTTGTGATATTGGACCTTTACCTGTGTCTTACAGTTCTGGCCTTCGGTACGCCCCTCGTCTGGAGGCAAGTGACTCTACAGGAGCATTCAGTGCCCTGTCTACACGAGCTGGTGTTGTTCTGGCCGATGCACCCAAATCGAGATAGCAGCATCGGGATGAAGACCTAGGAGCGCCCTCCCGTTTAGTAACTTATGGCATCCACGACTCAATAGCGCTTTATCACCAAAGCCCCAGCAGAAGCTTTGAACGGCACCTACGCTTCTCCTACAGAGCGTTTGTGGTCTCAAACTGAGGAAAGACATGCCGCTCTTTCTCAAGAACACTCTGCGAAACACCGGCACGTGACGTGCCGTAGTCCTCACAAGTGGGCTGAGAGAATGCCCATGTTGCATGTACGTGGCAACTCTCCCACCTTCTTTCATTCTTCCGCCGCAGTGGTGCTTACCCTCGATGTCGATATAACTCCTCTTGGTTTAGCAGACTCTCTGTGTGGTATGTTGCCTCCCTCGCCCAGCATCAAGTGTCGGGAGCCTTCTGTGCAGTATTCCGAAATCGAACGAAGATGGAAGAGAATGCCATTGCAACGCTGGTTTGCAATTCACTACGTTTTCGCATGCGAAGAAACTCACTTCACCCTAGATTCCTTGTTCAACAGATGACACATCATCTCGTAATGGAAAATATGGTCAAGTCGGGCGTGTCTTGGGCTCAGGACGACCTACTGTGCTACGGATTGCTAACTTTGTACATCTTGACGCGTTTTGTTTGAAGTATGTCAGTTCGCGAACGGGGTTCCTAGAGAACAATTGATTGCGAGTTTCGAATTCTCCTTCATGACCAACGAGATACCTTGTGCCCATACATGCATAGGTACTAGCATTGCTGCTGCGATAATCTTGCTGTACTCTTGTGCTGTATGGTTTGCTCATTTACTTGTTATGTTGGGTCAAACCATAGGTGTGTTCTTCATCCCCATACAGAGGGTTACATCCAGCCCTTGAACTAAGATGTGATGCACGAAGGTAGATGATAAAGTTTTCGTACATGACAGTGTATGAGTGCTACTGGACACAAGTGCTCCTGAACAAGAAGAAACTGACAGTATGCCAGTGATCTATGGGTTTTACTCCATACCTGCTGTCAAGAAAAGCAATAATATTCAAACAAAGTAAGGATGTAGTATACTTTTACGGCTCGACGGGGGCAAATCACTGTGCTCCGGTCTCAAGCGTTGCTCAGAAATGAGGGTATGAGGATAACCGTTCTTGAAAATCAAAGAGCACCACAACTCGGTCAATGAGGTGCTGCTATCCTGATGGGGACAAGAAGCGCTGTCTCACAGCTTCAATCCATTCGTCTTTGTTCTCATGTCCGCCGAGTTTCAAACTTCCTCCAAAGTGTTCTGTCAGGGCGTCCCTTGGAATGAAAGAATGTATTGCTTCAACGTCGTCACCGAAGATCTTGAGGGCCTTCTTCGCATTTGCGCTCATAAAAGGTCTCATGAAGTTGAATAGGCCGCGAACGTACCATGGTTCACGTACGAGCAGCATTGATTTTGCACGTAAAGGATACGCATGTTGCACCAAGTCCAAGGACAGCAAGTATTCCTGTGCTGTCAAGTATCCAAACGTCTGCATTTTTAACCCACTCAGATCGGCAAGAATTACTATTCCGAAAACCTGTGCCCTGATGTCGAACATGAGTGTCTCAAGCATACCGAACAAGGACCCAAGAAGTTCTGTCGACCTTGATCTTTCCAAGGTCTCGACAAATGGTACCAAGAAATCCATATCCATTGACAGGATGAGTCGCCCCTCAGCATCCGTCTTGGGAAGAATCTGATACGACCCAGAAGCGAATAGTTGCTCCACCATATCCACATTCACTTCTCTCAACCATGAGTGTTCAGCATGAGCTTTACAAAAACATATGTATTCTCGGAATGCTTTGTCGATGACAAACTTCGAGCTTCGAACGAAAACCATGATAGTCCTGTCATCAGATCGGCTGATAAGCGTTCCTTGTTTTTCTTCGACGGTCGCACCCACTTGTTTCTCATAATATTCCCGTAGTCGCGTTCGCATTGCAGTTATTGCTTGCTGTCGCCCCGCATGCGTTTCGCCAATTAACTCAAAGGCGGCACGCCTATATTGCTGAGGAGGTGCGAGCGGGTCAGTATCGTCAAGTGGATTGTATTCGTATTCTGTTGCCATCGTCGACGTTGGTGAAGGGCTTCGGTTGTCATCCACAAGAGCCGAAGTTCGTATATCCATTCTTTCAAGGTTGGCCTCCTCATCCTGATATTCTCCACTTTGCTGAGGATCTGCGTCTTGAGGAGAGAGAGTTTGTGCCATCTGCAATGTCTTTCTTTATTTGAGTACTGTACTTCAAGCAAGGTTAGTAAATGTAGCTCAGAGTTTGCTCAATTGCAAGAGTATTATCGAGAAGACTGGACGTTTGAAGTCGAGCATTACTTGGTCTTTATCGAGGCGTTTGTTTCGATGTGGCAAGAGTGTGCAGGTCCACTTTGTTCTCAAAACGTCTGGCGACTTGCTGGTCAACGTCCCCGCAACAGTCGTTGGTTCTAAACCGAGAATTGCAAGCGTTCGCGAAAAAACGCAAATAACTTATCTGGGGACCGGGCCTCGTGTTATACCGTATCTCTCTATGTACTCCATTGTGGTCGATATGAAACAGGATCCATGGGGCGGCGTCGGCGGCAATGCTGTTGTGGAGTGCATTTGATGATGTTGACGTGAGCTCAAGGACGCGGGGCGTGATAGGGTGTCCAGTTGAGGGCGCCTCGTGCAGAAAACATACAACCTTCGGGAATGGCCAGTCAGTTGTTATTCAACCAATATGCAACGCTATTGGCACTTCTGATTGGAAAGGGCCGCGTGACTCGCTCATTCGGCACAAAGTGCGAGTTCCGCCTCCCCTCAACTTGTCCGTCTCAGGGTATTATTACCCGTCAGCCCAAATCCTAAAATTCTTTTGCCATTTGTGACCATTTGATTGGCCGTCCAAATGCATCTGTCATTGCTGGATAGTCCGGATGTACAGTGCTACACGTATTCAAAAACAGATGGCTCTTTTTTTGCATTTCGAGTTACCTACTCCGACGTGTCCCCTCCTACCCACATCCAAGACCTTGTTTTGGGTACATGCGCAACACTAAGTCAATTACAGTGTAGCTTACAGTGCTAGAGTACTGGTGATATTTCCACACACCACCGGCGCTATTTCGAATAGAGAACCTTAAAGCATCTCTAGCAACAGTGCCAAAATTCAATCCTAAGAGCATCTCCACAGGAGAAGAGCAAATTAACAAAAGAGCAAAAGACTTTCACACTGACGGTGGATTGTTGCCGTAAGCTTTTTCAGGACAGTTCACTGATCAAAAAGAACACACCACTCATTTTTACCGGAAATCAAGGTCATGCAAACAGATCTTACACGTTTTGCTTAAGAAGTATTCTGGGGTTATTTTTCGAAAGCAAATCACTTCGATTTGCTCCTACATTTTGGACCCCCGAGCAAATGAGCATAACGCATGTTGATTTTCGATAGAAAATTAAACGTGCCATCAGCCAATGAAATCACGCAAAACGCTGACGGATACTACAGAACCTACTCCATTGCGGCCAATGAGAGCCATGCAAATGTAGTCTCCTACGTATAAGTGAACGCAGTGTATTTGCTCTTTTGCTCTTTTGCATGCCCTAGTGGAGATGCTCTAATTGATTCAAATTGGCAATTTGAAATTGGCCTTCAGAGGCGCACCTCTATTGATAAGACCCAAACCATAAAACCAGTACAGATAGTATGGGATTTTTCCAGTCGGCAATGCTCCACCTCTCGGTTGCGTCCTGAGTGTTAGCTGCGATCTAAAATCGCCATGAGTCTCACATCATCTAAGGATGATCTTCACTTTCTTAGTGATGACAAAGAGCAAGCGGTTACACAAAGCGTTGCAGCTCTGACAGCAACGGTAAAAATCTTATTGAGAGCGCTATGGCAATATTACAGTTGAGAAGGCTTCTGAATTCAGCTCTACAACCGATTAAAGAGCACTAATCCTACGACTGAGTTAGACCCAGCTCTTCTTGTAGCGTGAAATTAGGTTCTCTTGTTCTCTCCGTTTTAGATTGGTGCAAGTAGAGCTGTGGACTTGAGAGGGAGGGAACTAAGGTTCATTCAGCAACAGAGAGCACAACGCAATGTATCGATCCGTTTGAGCTTGGTGTAGAGCAAAACCCCTGAGGGTGATGGTCCACAGGATGTCCGAGTCCTGCTCCCTATGAAGGGTAGACTCAGCGAGAG
>JASCIV010000844.1:0-11355 GCA_030374735.1 Gracilaria caudata
TAAGCACTACGTCGTAATGGAAAGGTTGGGTGTCACCGTCAACGATTGGCTGGCAGGAAGAAGTCAACCTGTTTCAAGTTTTACCATTCTTCGCATCTGTAACCAGGTGTATAACATTATTCGTCGTATGCACGAGAAAAACGTTGCACATAATGATATATCATTGCATAACATCATGTTCGAAAGGCGTCAAGGCGATGGAGGTAATTTGTACGTCATTGATTTCGGTAATGCTGGTTCAAACTTCTGGGAGGCAGCCAGAGATGATCTGGCAGCGTTGTGCGATATTATGGTGAAGATGTTCAGAAATAGCCAGACCGGACTATTTTCAGAAGAGGACCGAGCGTGTCTTGGGTATGGCGATCTGACTCGTGACGAAAGACGTAAGATTTACGCAAACCTTCACAGAGCCTATCGATTCAGAGAGAGGGAGGGTGTGCCAATCCCACAAGCCGTCCGTTCCATTGTGAGGATGCTTGTGGATGGAGAGGAGTTCAATTATTCTGAACTTGGTCGTTTGTTCAGACAGGCGTTGTGTGATGCCAGAGACCAGCGTCGATGAAGTACGTCTTGTAAGGGGGTGAGAGGAGTGGGAGCAGCGATGATGGCTGGAGGAAGAGGCGGCAGCATAGGTTTCCTTACGCCTCCAGCACCCATTTTGACTGTAAAGCTCTCTGTCCTTTCTCTTCAGCGACGCACGTGCAGTGCGGAATTGGCGATTCCTCTTGAACGGTTTTGCGCAGGCGCGCCACAGCATGGCCGCCAGCTGCGACACCACCAATGTCTTGGCGGTGTAAGCCGGCACCAAACGGGTCTACTGCCACCTCTACCAATAAAGCGGCACATGGCAACCTCGTCGGCGCAGTTTACACGCCAACCCGTAGTGGGTTTTGCACCTCATTCAGTTCCTTTTTCTGCTGTCTCTCTATTACCATACTCCAACTTACCGGCTGTAGAGGCGCTCTGTTTCTAGATTTTATTCGGGTGCAGTCCATCGCTATCCAGGACTACAGATCTTGCTTGGAATAGACTTCACTAGTCTTCCACTTTGGGTCTGAGGACTGATAGTAAACCAACCGTGAACAATTCTCTCTGCTGTTTCCTTTGCGATGTGCGTACGTTGCCGAGTATATGCTTAGGAAGCATTTCTTGACGTTCTGGCGCAGCGGACATAATGGTATAATCGTTCACTTTTATAGATTACTGATCATGATTTTCAGGTCCTGCCCGATTGTGTGCCAAACCTTCGCTGTCGGTGGAGCTGTGAGTCATGTGACAAAGTAGACCAGCTACTGATTTCGAGTCGTTCCCTCGTTTGATTGAAAAGCAATACAAGTCACGCCCTTTCAGCAATCTTGCGAGAACTGATTCAAGAATTGTGTGAGCTTGAAGTAATACCCCAACTTCATTTCTTCCCCCAACTCGTCTTCAACAAATTGTTCCACAGCATTCTGTAATTCTCTAATGTCTGATGGCAATCCGAACTTCAACGACGGCGGAGACACACTATGTCCTTCAAGAAGTCGAACCAAACATTCATTCAAACGAGACTGCAATTGAATCTCCTCATCGCTCGAAGCGAAAGTGAATTGGGTCCATTCTCTTGCCATATCGATGATTGCCGTCTGTGAATTGCCTGGGGTTAGAGTTCGTTGATCGTTGTTCTGCTGTAGATATTGATGTACGAATTGTACCATTCTCAAGCGATATCCGATTTTCATTTCGTTCTGATGCATTTCATGCTGAACAAATTGGTTGGCGCCATTCGTGAATCTGGAAATGTTTGATCGCGTCCCGCTCCTCAGAGTTCGTGGTGAAACATTCTCACCGTGCAGAAAGCGCTTCAAACACTGATTCCAGGGACCAAACAGTTGTTCATCATCATGGGTTGCATTCAAAATAAAGTGCGTCCAATTCTTTGCAAACTCGTTGGTTGCGAGCGTTGAATCGTTTCGGTTCAGATTTCGTTCGGTTTGTTTTTCTTCATGAATATCGTGATTGTCACTGGGCACAGAATCAGTTCCGTTGGAATTATCTTCACCGGAATCATCTTCACAAGAATCTGTTTCACTTTCGTTGGGATCTCCTTCACAAGAACCATTTTCGTCCGAAGTATTACGATGAGAGCAATTAGCGGTGGAATCCTCAGTGAAAGTGGGAGGGCCATTCAAAGGTGAACGGCGTCGCCCACAGTGATCACTGGACGAGGATGCTTCCAAGGGAGGGGGCGCGTCCTTGATGGACTCACCAACGACAATTCCGCGGCTGTAAAACAGACACCGGACCTGTTCCGTGGTAAACCCGTACTCTTCAAACACGTTGACAAGTTGAGCTTGTTTGCTTGGCGGTAACTTGCAGAAATTATGCTCCTCCAGAATGGCACAGGCCGTCGATAACGAGTATTCGATAACATCTGCGCCAGAAAGTTCGCCACAAAGTTCTGCAGCGACTTCCAGAGCGTTTGAGACCGCTCCTCCGGCAATTGGAATCAATTTCAAAGCGATTGCAATCACGTTGCAATACAGCTGCTGCTGACGATATGCATCGAACGAAGCTCGCAGGTCGTCTAGAGTCGTTTCCAAAGACACGAGGCGTTCAAAAAGCGTGATGCATGCTTTCTTCAACACAAAAAGCTCCGAGTTCACGGTTTGGCTTAGGTGTATGCCCTGAATGTAAGCATCAGCAGAGTCGATGAGGTTGAGTTTTTGGGCTTGGTGAAGACAGTCGAACACGACAAGCTTGTCTTGGTCATTTGTTATGGGAAGATCGGAGACGGTGCAATACAGTTGGTCCTTCCAGAAGTATAGTTTGTCGTCAGGATGCTCGGGGTGGATAATATTATGATCATCGGTGACAGCAAGCACAAGAAGGTCGTGAGCGGCTTTCCATTCGGGCAGCGAGCGAGAGCAGTTCTGTTTGGTAATGAGCGTGGTGCAGTACTCTGAAGCGCCCGTTGAAGTAAGTAGAACAGATTGAAGTGCGTCTTGTAACGGAGTGAGCAGTGTGGGAGCAACGATGGCGGCTGGAGGAAGAGGCGGAAGAGGCGGCAGCGTAGGTCTCCTGACCCGTCCGACGCCCATTAGCTTGTACAGCTCTCTGTCTTTTGTCTTCAGCGAAGCACGCGCAGAGCGCAAAATGCTATTCCTCTTGAACGGGTCAGCACCGGCGCGCCACAACATGGCCGCCAGCTGTGTGTGCCCACGAAATGCTGCGAGATGTAGCGCCGTGTCACCCAAGGTATCTGGCCGGAGTAGGTCGGCACGGCAATGTAACAGAGCGACCGCAACGTCCATATGTCCGTTCCGTGCGGCATGATGCAACGCATTCCGACCCTTATCGGTTGCGCTGTGCACATCGGCGCCGAGCTGCAGCAGCTCTTTCACTACGTCCGTGTGTCCATTCCATGCGGTGTGATGCAACGCATTCCAACCGTAGTTGTTTACGCTATGCACATCGGCTCCGAGATGCAGCAGCTCCTTCACCACATCCTTGTGTCCGTCATGGGCGGCATGATGCAACGCATTCCAACCGTAATTGTCTACGCTGTGCACTTCAGCGCCGAGCCGAAGCAGCCCCTTCACCACATTCATGTGTCCGTCACGGCCGGCACGATGCAACGCATTCCAACCCTCGTTGTCTGTGTCGTGCACGTCGGCGCCCAGCTGCACCAGCTTCTCCACCACGTCCATGTGTCCGTTCCGGGCCGCTCTATGCAACGCATTATAACCATTGTTGTCTGCGTTGTGCACATCGGCGCCGAGCTGCGCCAGCTTCTCAATCACGTCCATGTGGCCCCTCCGAGCTGCTCTCTGCAACGCATTCTGACCGTCCTTGTCGGCGCTGTGAATGTCGGCGCCATGCTGCAGCAGCGCCTTCACCACGCCCATGTGTCCGTTCAGAGCAGCAATATGAAACGCGTTTCGACCATAGTTGTCTACACTGTGCACTTCGGCGCCGAGCTGTAGCAGCTCCCTCACCATGTTCAAGTTTCCGTTTGAGGCAGCAAAATGCAACGGATATCCACCAACTTTTGTTGCACGCTTCATGTCGGCGCCGCCCTGCAGCAGCTCCTTCATCATGTCCATATGACCATTTATTGCGGCAATGTGCAACGCATTCCAACCATCTTTGTTTTCACAGTGCACGTCGGCGCCGCTCTGCAGCAGCTCCCTCACAGTGTGTATGTCTCCGCACTGAGTGGCTTCATACAAGAAGCTGCCACTCTCTTTGGTTGAATCACCCACGATGTCGTCGCCTCGTAGCAGCTCCCTCACCACGTCTATGTGTCCGCTCAACGCGGCAATGTGCAACGCATTCTGACTATAGTTGTCCACTCTGTGCGCGTCGGCACCGTGTTGCAGCAGCTCCTTCACCACTCCCATCTGTCCGTTCAAGGCCGCTTTATGCAACGGGTTCTGACCCTGCTTTTCCGCGCTGTGCACGTTGGCGCCGCGCTGAAGCAGCTCGCTCACCACGTCCGTGTGTCCTTCACGGGCGGCATAGTGCAACGCATTCCAACCATAGTCGTCTGCGGCGTGCAGGTCGGCGCCACGCTGCAGCATCTGCCGCACTCTGTTCAAATCACCGTTTCTTGCGGCTTCCCTGAGCAAGTAGCTGTCCGCCATGTTTCGGTACGTACCACCGCCTGACGCGGCTCAGACGCTGCCGTTGTGCCAAGGATCCGTGAGAGTTATTCGGCAGACGGCTCGCAGGCGAGCGCTGTTGCGGCCGCGGCACACACATCGGATGGGCCAAGCTCAGCCGAGCAACATCATTCGCAAAAGCCGTTCCTCCACGCGCAAAGAAGAAATGGTGTCAAAACGGCGCTCATGCGCGCAACGGCTCGCGAGTACACGTAGGTAACACGTTGCCAATGACCGCATACGCAACAATCACCTCACGTGATTGTTGTGTATGCATGCAGAAGCGCGCAACTTATTGGTTAATGCTACAACGCACATGTGTCTTCTTGATAACAACATGTCACGAAGCTGCCACGTGTTCTCTTGCTCGTAAGTTACTGTCAAAACCCGTAAGAAACAGCTTGAATCAAGAAACCGGCGTTTCACACAACGAAACCAAAAAAGGATTTAAGATCAAAACACAACTTATTTTGTTCCAAGTTGTCAGCAAACTATTTAGTTTCACTGAAAATCGCTGTTAATGCGCTTATTTTATGCATCTGATTATAATCTCAAAAATTCAGCACCATAAATCATCTGAAGTAAATGCGTAAAGACCAATGAACTGCGCAAATATTTAGAAAAATCCAAAAAAGTAAAGTAAACAACTACTTAATAAAAACTTTGAGTATCTATTGGGGTTTTCGTACTTGAAAATTTGTGGTGGAACCCCACCCAATACAAAGTCATTGGGTTCCAAAGTTTTTAATAAAAAATGTTTCCTTATTTTCTTTGCTTTTCTGTACACCATATCTCAAAAATAAATAAAAATTTTTCAATCTACCCGAGACAATTAACCGCATCGCAAATATGAGTACTAAGAACTTTCTATAACATTGTCATGAGTATCTGAGTCCTAATCAACTTTCGACGAACCAAAAACTGATCAGAACTTATCAACAAAAAACGATCTCTTGCAAACCGATCTCTTGAAACATTAAGCAAAAAATGAAGAGGGTATGAAGGGTTTGCGACGAAGTAACTGGAGTACATGCGTCAATGGCTTGAACAGAGAAGCTCCAAGGAGTGAGCTTTTGATTCAGTTTTGGGGTATATTTGCAAATGGTAGAGATTTTTATACGTTTTGAAACGTATTTCCTCACATAGAGTGAACTAGGTATGTACAAGGAAGACAAACGTGCCAACCCCTCACTTCGTAAGGAGGTAATAGACGAGCGATCTTACGACCGTACACGAACATCAAAATTTAAAATTCCGCACGGTGACGGGTGGCTTTTAATGATAACAGCATTCGGTATGTACCGAAATACACAACTTGTGCATCTTCATCATGATCCAGTCATCACAACACCACTCTCCTCGTGGAACGCAGATTCTGTAGGTCTAGTACACTTTACCGCTCAGCACTTCCTCTGTGAGTGGCTCGTATTTTGCGAACCCAGTTAACTCTCCGTTGTGCGTATTCAGTCCTCAAAGATCCCAACACGAAGCCACCCTAAACCACCCACACCCAGGAAAAGCATCAACGAATTGGTCGTGCGCAGTTTACTCTCGTCGGCACCTCCCGATCAGACATTCTTCTTCCAAAAGTAGGTGACGGAGCCCTGCAACGAGCGACTTGCTTGTCATTGCCACTTAACTCCGCAAAGAATTCACACACTACCTCCGAGTCCGGATTGTTGAAGTCGAATATACTGCTGCATAACGTGTTGGTTTCAGACTGTGATTCAGAGAATGGGACCAGATCTGACGTACCCGCTTCTCCGACAAACGCAGTACAACTAGTCGCGATGTAATCCAAGCTGTTTTTCTGGTCAACCTGAAGAAGGATGAGAGCCGTAGACGAACCGGTGTATTCTGTGAAAGTGCCTTGGGTGCAGTCATAACAACCGCCGCTTTCATCGACGCAGAAGAATATCCTATTCGGCTCACACGTCAGCAGCTCAGCACGAACCAGAGAAAGAAGGCAGGATGCAATCGAAACAAGGAACAGCAACATGTTTGTGCAAGTGAGGAAGAAAAACTGTTCAAATGTTTTTCCAAGCTTAGCTTTCGTAGTGCCGAAAACAACAGCAGGTTCCCGCAGGGCCGCTTCGGCAGAGCGGAGGACGGATGGAACGCATCACCGCTTCTTATAGCAGTGAGCTCTCGATTGAGGAGATTCGAGAGAAGCAGGTGTTGGCATTCAGCGGTAGTAATCAGCGCTCACGGCTTGGAAAATATCAAGAGAACAATTAAAACAAATATCTGGGATACATGTTCCACAGTTAAACATCCCTCGCGCATGTCATCCATCTGCTGAGTTCTTGCCTCGATGGAGGTACGTTTCTTTGCGAAATACCAGCCATGTCAAAAAGCTTCCTGTACTGTATGCAGGTAACTAAACTCCAGGAGCTCTTCAACATCGATGATCAACGCTCAACCTTTTCTCCTTCCTGCAGAGCACTGTATGACGCATGGCCGCACGGCTATGTTTTGCATCATACAGAACATGATGTCTTCACTTGCATCAGAATCGCATTTCTTGCAGATATCGTACAACAGCAAACGCGGGGTCCGCCGCTTTATAACCCCTGCTTGTTGCATGAATCTGTACTGTCTTCCCGTCGGAAGCATGCAAAACTTTAATAACTATGTGATCATCACCTAGGATGTATTCCGCGTCCTAACGCTCATTGGAGTGCGGACAACTCATCCGTTGATATTGGCACAAGAATTAGAAGTCATGGGTGAATACACTCATGCTCTTGGTCCCTAGATTTCATTGACCGCCAGTATAATAACCAGACAGGTCTTCGAACATGATTCTATGCATCTAAGACCCAGGGGTTGAATCACCATTCCGCTTCTATACGTAGTAAAGACTTTGACCACGCTCGTGCTGATCATTTGCCGCCGCCGCAGTGGTATTCTCAGTTTTCTGTTCTCCTGAACCACTCGACTTCTCTCTTCTTCTGCGGAACAGGTGCGGAACATTCATTTGCAAACTGTTGTACTCGTGTGAAGAATTCGATACTACCACAGTTCGTCCACCAGGTATATCTGAAGTTGCTATCACTGGGTTGTTGGCGTCTACCAGGTTCCTGTCAACTACAGTCTTCTGCGCCCAGTGTAGAGGGTCGCTCACATCGTAGAAAATCCCATGTTTCAAGAAAACGGTTGATAAAAGTGTTAAGAATGATGCCATCCACGCTCCTGCTAAGGCATAAATAAGTCCAAGACTCATTTCGGTGGCGTCCCTAGGTATCCTAAAATCACAATTGCCACTCCCTTCGCCGGTGAATATCTCCCTACGTAACGCAACATCATCGGTCACGACTACAGCGAACGCAAAAGCCGCCCTTTTGGCAAACATTCTTTCCATCCCGGAAGCGTTGTACATTACTTCGGTCTTGAACACACGAAGCAGAGGCTTCTCCGCAATTACAGGCTCCACAAACTCACGACCCATAGTATGAGTGAATGTCACTTCACTTCCATTGATATACACGAACACACAATGTAAGTAAATGTCCTCGTCCGGATCTAATGGGTGCTTCCCGCATTCGTATACAACTCCGCTGTCGGGCAGCACTTCATCTGGCGGTACAGTGCGCTCGAAACGAAGTATTGGATCGTTACACTGAAACCTGGATCCGTCCTCAGTAGATATAAATCCTGAATGCAGATTGACATGGGTTTGGTTGACATCAAGACATTTCAAAAGGACTACATCGGTCGGCTCCAAATAGCCTGTCACGCCTTGACTTACTGTCAAAGGATCCACAGAAGTACATGGCATGTTCTCCAATGTGAAAGTCTGCGCGGGGTCGCTGAAGAACGAGTTGAACGCTTCGAGAATGATGAACGCCATTGTGGCTAGCACTGCCAGGAATTTAGTGCGCCGTCGATGGCGACGGATGTTGATCTTTCCGCCTCTCCGCAGTTTCACACACTCGAAAAATGTATTGTAACGTAATGCGGCAAATAGTAAAGCAATCTCTGCAGCACCAGATACAAAAGTGACGAAGAGACTGACATATTGAGACTTGAAAGGAATAAGAACCATCCCAACTGAGAAACGAACGACGGCGATTCAGATTGGACTTGACGTATGCGGAGGAGTATCGAGGTTAGCCCATTTCGAAGCCCTATTTTTATGGCTGCGCGTGGACTCCATTTGCTGAAAGAAAGCGTTGTATCGTATTGTTTATGTTGTCAAATGAATTACACCTTTTCTGCGTGAACGAGAGTTTGAGGCATTCTGTACACACTGATATTATTCCTATAATCGCAAAGCTCCTACTAGGGGCTGCGCTAGATTGGTTGACTTCCGAATATGATTCCCCTATTTCTACGTTTCCATCACAGCCAAGATTTTTTAATGTGTTGCAATGTAGACACTGCGATGGAACCGCTGACTGTCTCTAGCTAGGGTAACCCTAGTTACCAGTACAGCACCTACAACGCAACCTTTTCCACAAGTCGGCTCCCGCTTCGAGCCGTCGTCTAGTGGCGTTCTACCTAAAAAGCGGCACCTACTGTAAGAGGCTCAGACAGGACTGCAACGGTGACCAGTGCTTTCAGGCGAGGGGCCCGTAAACAATTTTCGTTTTGATGGTGGTCTTGCTCGAAGTGCGAGGGGTCGATCCTTTATACTTTGGCAGTTTTTGGTTCACCATGGAGACTTGTAAACGATAAATATCGACCCACATGTATCATCTGCTCCGAAGTGCGTCACAATAGAGTTTTGTCTGACAGACGTAGCCTACACGTGTACTCCACACCAAAGAGCCACATAACACAGAATGGACATTTCAACAACCCAAGTTGTTCTCTAGAATTGTTTTGTGGTTTGTGTCGCATCGTGAGTGAGGGCGGGCCATCGACAACCCGTAGATTGCATTACAGCAATTTTTGTGGGAAACTGAAAATTTTTACTGACTTGGCTTACCAAGCAACTCCCAAACACAGAATTGGCCTTTGTCAGCGAGATTTCATTCTCGCTGGTATGACCTTAACTGCAGCAGCTGCATCCAGTCGACATCTTCAGAGTAGAGTCTTCTCCAGCGGGTTTTCGTTGAAAGAGAACTTAGCAAATATCAAATGGGCTGAGGAACAAGTGCGAATTCAATCGATCCAGCAGAGCATCCTTTCTGGCCGGGACAACAAAAACGATATATATCCCAAAGCCGAGCATCAGTGTTCTCCAGTCGTTCCTATGCACCCTGCATTCTTCATAACCACGTCGCATTCAGTGTTTAATATTCCGAGACAGGGGAAACACAAAGAAAAGGTGAGTATTCCGCCTTGGCGTCTTTGACGTCATTCGCACATCCTCCCTTGCTTTCTTGATATATTTGAAGTGCTTCATAAGAAAGATACGTTCCTCTAATGTTGATACGGTGGTTGCATCACATGAACCGATTGTCACACGATGGACTATATGGAAGTCCAAGCTTGCAGCCGTATGGAGTTGTAGATCGCCGACCTTCCCCGCTATGCTCTATGCGCGGATCATCTCAGGAATTATTGCGTTTACAGCTGTTATCTTTAGCATCTCTTTCGCCGGTCAGCTTCCTTCTTCAGGAAGTACGGACTAGCTTGCCTTCGTAGGTCAGCAACCGACTGCTGGCGCTCAGACGCCACTGGTTGCGGTTATTCTCAATGGTAGTAGACAATTATCTTCGGATGGAACGGAAATCGTGTTCCAAAAGGCCGCTGTTGCTCGCGGTACCATTGTTTTACTTCGTGGTTGTTCGCATTCTGCTCCTGACTAGTTTTCACGGTCGAGTTGTTGTCGAGAATGCATTGGGTTACCAGAGGAAGTGAAGATTGCATACCAGTCTTTGCTTCGAGGATATTCTGTTGTCGCAGTTTCCTCTACGGACCGCAACCGCAAATGTTGGCACACACACCCAGAAGCACGTATAGGAGCTGATTATGAGCGAATTGAATCCGCGTTGAAAGTCGCTATGGACCTTGGCGTATATAATTCAGTGCGGCCATTGGTGGCTGTAGGGGTTTCGTCCGGGGGAGTATTTGCTTCATCCCTTCCACTTCGTTTTCCTGTAATTGCGGTTAACTCAATTGTGTCATCGTCCATTCTCACTGCATGGACTACTGAGTTCGCTCTTCAACAGAGTAATTATGTTCCACATGTGTTCACCCACATGGCCTACCGAGACGGACGTACCGCGAGGATGATTGCTTCCTCTATGTCGAAGTTGTTAAACATGGGAGTTCCATGCACAGAGTTCAGAGTAGACCCGAAGCCAGTGACATCGAAATTCCTTGTCCAATCGATTCCTCATCTGAACCATTCTCTCGCTTTTGAAATTGTCTCAGCGTTGAATTCTGCTGGTCACCTGGATTCGGTGTGGCGTCTGAAATCCGATCCGAGAAGGTCCTCGTGGAGAGACGCTGTTCAGCATTTACGAAGCAAAATGGGCGATTTACTAGTGCCTGATGCTTCCCCGTTATCGGAGGAACTGAATCGAGCATGGGCAGCTCACGAGATTACTTCCGAATATTTCGTCGAAACTCTGAGCTTCTTTGAGAAATCACTAAGGTCAAACTCCGTTAGCTACTCAAGCCAAACAGTATAGCTATGCATACACATCGAAAGAAGAACCCACAATCCACTTTGCAAAATCCAGGGGGGTTACATTACTGCGATTGTTGAACTGACCATTGAACTTGTTCGCCTGCTCGAAGCGGCACAATAGAACCT
>JASCIV010000845.1:0-11354 GCA_030374735.1 Gracilaria caudata
ATCGGTACTCGATCCGAGCACAGACTCCCACCCTTCAGGCAAAGCACCTTCACAATGTGAAGTTGCGAGAGATATACATGCACATGCTAGTGCCTCTGGTGGTTGAAGTACACAAATTTGATCAACAAGCAGGTCATTCGCGTAGTCCCATGCTGCTTGTAACAAGGTGTGGAATGGTCCTTGACCTTCTGACCACCCTGGAGCCCCTGCTTTGTCACGAAGAGTATTAACAAATACTAGCACAAAGTTGTGTGGAAGTTCTACTGCCATGCGAAACCCAAGCTCCTTGAGAACGTGGCGCTCGGTTTCAATGAGGGCATGTTTCCAGTCATAGCCTTGTGCGCCATAGAAATCCAGCGGACGACGGAATACACGTCCTTCCATGCTAACGGTTTCAACAGGCACATTCTGACGGTCAACTAGACGGTCGTAGATTACATTGCTTATGTGCCGTAACGATCGTGGTTCATCGGCAAGCTTCGCAGAAAGATTGATACATGCTCCAGAGGCCCACACGGTATTATGCGCTATAATCGAGACTTGGGTGTAGAAGCGATGGAGTAACATTTGAGCATTGGCACAGACGCGCTGAGACAGAGAAAGTGCTACGCAAGACTCACGTACAAAGTCAGAAGCGTAGGCCAGTTGACGACGTTCTTCCTCCGGTGGTATACCGTCAAGGACGGATGGCGACGTGAAAGGCATCAAGTGGTGAGCTTGAGAGCATCAACTGTCATTCCGTATATCAGACCAACCTTAAATGCATTTATGATCTGCAAGGTGCGAGATGGTCGTTCTGCAGTGTAGTAATACTTGGTGAAAGATTCCGTCCAAATAAGCAACACGGCGGCAGCAAGCGGATCCCAATCAGCAACAGAGCCGATAATAGTAGCGGCGGCAGTGGCCGAAAAGAAGCCAAAAAGTATAGAGAGAGCCGCTGAACAGATGAGATTGATTGGATTGGACAAGTATCTGTCTATGCTCGGAGTAAGGTCGCGACGCAAATAATTGACTATGTTGCTCAACTGGCTCTCTGTGTCCACGAGGTTCGGTGCCGGCTTTTCAGACAGTCCAAAAAGGTTTACCGAAGAAACAATATCTTCCGGGATGGCGTTGAGACGACTGAGTAAATCGTCTTCTCTTCGCCACGGCTTCTTTGGACCTTTTGAAGGTCCGTCACCTTGTAGTGCTTTTGGCAGGAGTGGACAGGTGGACGGCGTGGTTCTATTAAGAAATGGTAGCCTGTGTTGAAATATGGTGACGAAGCAAACGCTCAGCGAATTCATGACATCAACAGCATCGAAGCTGGCCGGGACGAGGCTCGTCCGACGAGTCAGGTGCGCAGTTTTTCCTCATGCCTTCTTTTCACGACTTCTCTGCCTCGGCAATGACTAGGCCCATCTGACCTCGACCCTTGCGGGCAGAACATAGCGAAGTTCGGACCACTGCCATGGGGATACTAAGGGGGACTGACGGTGTTGCCAACCGCGATCGAGATCCATACTGTACATGCAAAGTGGGCTGACGTCACCTCGGCACCAGTGCGTTCTGATTGGCAATTGCCACGGATCTTACGAATTTGGCGCCAAAAGGCCCTTTGGAAGGAGGAGAAACATCAGAATCCTTGGCATCGCAGTTTTTCTTCGCCAGCTCTGGAAGCGAAAACAACGGCTTCGCGCGTCAGTTTATTCCGTTTTGGTACATCACGGTGCACAAGGCCTCCCTCAGAAACTCAAGCCCCGCTCTCAGGCCGTATAGAATGCCCAACATGAAGGCAGCTGTTTCACAGGACGAAATAACACCAATGGTACGCGAGATTCTCGTAGGTCAAGACCTCAGCAAGATCACCGGCAAAATGGTACGGGAGCGCATTATTCAGCAACTTGGAGACCGCATACAACCAGACGATTTGAGCGCTGTCAAAGTTGCTGTCAAGTCTGCTCTCAAGACCGTTCTTCAGCAAAGCTCCAATCCAGATGTATCCGAAACCCCTGCCCCTCCGCAACCGCCCTCAGGTCACGATATCGCGGACCAGCCAGCACCTGAACATAGAAATGGGCCTGTGCAGTCCACGCCAAAGACTGAGCAGCCTAGAAGTCAACCAGATGAGAAAGACAGTCAGCCACGCAAACCGGAATCTGATAGTGACTTTGAAAAGAACCACCAATCACAAGTAAGACCGCCCTCAAAAAAGAGAGCTCGAAGGGTAGTCAGTTCCGATTCAGAAACAAACTCGGACTCCGAACCGCAACCTCAGCCGAGGCGGAAGAAGAATGCTACCACTGCCGTTCAGAAACGTTCACGAAATCAACCGAATCCTCCGGGCCAGCGACGTCTAGTTCGGCTTAAGAATCTGTGCCGCCAGCTTGGATGCCCAGTTCCGCCTGGAAAGCAGCGAGGTTCTAACGTCAGTGAAAAATGTGCTAACGTTGTTAGTTATCTGCAGTCAAAAGGTGTAGAAATGGAAGACCCGCTCAGTATGTCATCTAAGGATATTTCTGAGCATCGCAAACGCATCGCTAGGGAAAAAGAACTTGAAGGCCTTGACGTGAAGTAAGTTGTACATGATGACTGCTTTACAGAGCTAAGACTCTACTTGATATGCTAACAAACGCCTGTTTCTCGCGACTGCGCTTTCGTCCACTGACAGAAACATAATCGAAGAAGGAGGCAGACCGAGGCGACGGGCTTCCAAGCCTGTAAAGCAACTAAACGACAAGTTACCATCAGACTTGAGCGGTCCAGAATTGTCGGAGGATTCAGAAAGCGCAGAGAGCGAAGGTTACGCTGCACCGTCTGATGGCTCCGAATGATGTGCCTGGAAAAGACGAACATCCTCGTGAATGAACGTCATGATCGTCAATATGCAATACGTTGTAGCGAGGGCTTTTTCGGCAAGTACTCAAAAAAAATGTAGTCGGAACGCTGACCGACAGTGATGAAAGCGTTCAAAGGACACAAAAAAAAACACACAGCTTGACACGTCGGCCTTCCTCTGTGGGAAGTGCTCAGGGGTTTGAAGGACTCTCTGGTGGAGTCTGACGCACATGGGCCTCAATGAACCCTGTGGGGTTGTGATTCCATATGTATTTTTTCCACTCGTTGTGGTTCAGGGTGGTGAAGTCTTCCTCCCTTTCGGCTATAAGCTTGAGATACAGATCAAGCATGTAGAGTTCTCTGTCATTGTATCGCGCAACCTGTGCATCACGGAAGGGTTTGATTTTCAGTCCGCTTTGAGGGTTGAGTGCGAAGTTTTTGCTAAGGTCGTCCACATGAACTGTGTTGGTTGCATTCCATTCGGGAAAACGGCGCCAGATGATTTCCAATGCTTTCACCTCGTGACGATGCGTAAGACTACCTCTACGGACCTTAATACTGAACATTGAACTCTTGTCTAGTACAAAAGATACTTTGTAGTTTGAGGCGAACAACATAGACAACCCAGTTAGCTTTGCTTCCAACCAGCGCCACGAAGTTTGCGACCATATGACAATATCATATGAGCGATACACAGATGCCAAAAACAGATGTAACCCAGGACGTCCCCAATCTGCTACTACAGAACTCTTACCTCTGCTGTCAAGTAGCGTGTAATCTAAATCCAGAACCAGTAACTTCTTACCCGGCCTCGGGGGGTTCATAATCCGAAACTCTGTCGATTCGATGCGGCGCTCTAGTTTTTTCTTATACATTCGTCGCAATTTGACAGGATCGTTGGGAACGTCAAAGTCGAGATCATCAATAACTTCATGTTGATGAGACAAATAGCCGTTGTTAAGCGCATCGATATCCTCCTCACGGGTACCAATCATCATAATCTTCTGGTCGACTTTCAACGTCAAGTGACCAAGAAGCTGTGTATCTTGTGGGGCGCGACCAGACGATGAGGGAAGGCCAAGAACCTTCTGACGCTTTGGTAACACATCTGTGAGTTCAAATAGTCTTGTCTTCAGGTCAGAGATGGTTTCTTGTGGAGACATTTCCACTATGTACGTGGAGCGTTTCCATTTCACACGCAGGACGATTTCCTGTTCTTCGTCCTCTAGCAGCTCAGTGTCATCGACTTGAGCCAGTGATTGTTGTGTGCTACCGGTCGCGAGTGCCGTTTGTGCAAAGGTCGGGAGTTTCTCAGACTCCATAGGCGTTGGGGTTAAGTTGGTAGCCATGCGTGAGTACAAAGATAAACGAGTCTGACGACTTTCAACACGGAGCAGAGTGGTAGTGGGATGCGTGCAAGAAACGTTCTCGGCCGAACTACCTCTAACGGTTTTCGAGTCGTACTAAGGTAGCGTGTCCTGACCTCAAGAGTAGCACACACACGGAGTTTTTGAAAAACGAAACGTATCGGTTCAGGTTATCGAAGTCGGCCGAGACGGGCAGAACACGGAAATCAATGGGCGAGCAGTTCCGCGCACACCCGACCGACACGACGCACCTGGTAAGCGGCCACACCTAATCAGTAACTGATCAGGTTGCCGCCCGTGTCCCGGGCACACTCCGCACGGAACAAATAAACGAATGTTTCCGGCGCTCCGTACATCAGAAGTTGCCCGGCAATTGCGTTGTCGGACAGAAGTGGCGTGGGATTGGTGCTCTGATCCAACGCACCAATGACGAAGGCAGTACGAGGGCTACTCTTGTACCCTTATGTGCTTGTAAGCGGAAGCAATTGCGCGAACGCTGGCCCCAACGCGTGCGTGCCTCCACTGCGAAGCCCTCTTTTATTGCATGGATGAACGAGAAGAAACTGCGCACAGCCACCGCCAAATTTCGACGCGAACGGACGTCTTCTCACGGTTGCAGACTGCGAGCACAATGTAAAGTCTACCCTTCGGTACATGCATGTGGGTGTTTGTGTGTCGACGTGTGCGAAGCTTCAATTCTGCTGATGAAGTTTTGTTTTGACAAAGACAGGGGCAGCCCAATTGCTAAACACAACCACCGCCTGATGCCGCATGAATGCCAACTTGTATAACGTACGTTCAAGCCAAGCTTCGAGAAAAGCAACTACTGACGTTCTTTATCATCATGCGTGTCCTTGCAACAATCGTTCTAACTGATCCCTTACATGGATGGGAGGTTGTAGAACTTTAATCTCGCAGACTTGCAAGACGAGCCAGGAAATAGTAAGGTTTCGCGTGTACGTACAATGCCGGCATTCCAACAGGACGGCATGAGCCCTCCTACATAAAAGCAGGGCGCAGCAAGGGTTCAACATGCGCTTCCCACTCCTGTCCTCAGACGATTTAAGTCTCCAAGAATTGATTAGACTGTATCCGCATAGATTATTAGCATTAAGAGAGAAGCCTTTCTGTAGAGAAAGGTTTACGTCAACCTAGTTACTGAAGGTTTCTGTCCGAAATAAAGAAGCCGCCTGTCGGTCCGACAAGAAGCGCCTAAAAAGTCACTCGTTTGCTCGGACAAGCGAGTTAGCGCTATGCATAGAATTGCAAAAAGAAAAGGCAATGATGACTCTTGCTTCCGGCCACGGGACTTGGCCTCCCCATCAAGGGCAATGGAGCGGGCAAGAAGCGTCCCATTCGTTGTATCACACAGATACTCAATGAGCAAGGTTGTTTGGCGGCACTGGCTCGACGCTGAGCGAGCATTCTTGTATTGTGAGGACCACTGGAAGAATCCGTGGAAGATAAGAGCGATTCGATACGGAAATAAGAAGCTGCCGCAAATACCCCGGTTGCATAAGTCAGAGCCATGGAGAAAGGCACCTCAACTCACAAGCTTCTCACGTCTATCAACTATTGTGTAGTTGGGTCGGTGTGTTCCGCAATGCGGAGTCTGCATCGATTACCAGAGCAAGTGCCCACCACGTCACTACTTGACGTGCATCAAATGGTTCCATTTTGAGAATAGTTCATGCCAACTTGGCACTAGAGCAAAAATGGATCGTGCTGTGCCGCTGGACGTTGCACCAGATGGCCGTCCGGTGCCCCACGTGGCATGCGTCGCGCCGGTCGCCGACGTCGTCCATGTGCAAACGCCGAAGAATCGTCACTCGTGTACGCCCGCACACCATCATCCACGGAAGAACCCTGCCACTCCCCACTCTTCCCCGTCCCTTTTGGTCTGCCGTCTCCACATCCTAGAGAGACGATCCACCCAAAACCAAAATGACCGTGAAGCGTCGCAATCACGGTAGAAACCGTCACGGCCGTAATCACACCCGTCTCGTTGTCTGCGACGGTTGCGGTTGCAAGCCAGCAAAGGACAAGGCCATCAAGCGTTTTACCGTCCGTAACATTGTGGACAAATCTTCGCTTCGCGATCTGAACGATGCGTGCATCATCGATGAATATGAGCTTCCGAAGTTCTACATCAAGCTTCATTATTGTGTGTCTTGTGCTGTGCATAGGAAGACGGTTCGCCCGAGGGCCAAGACCGTGAGAACCCAGCGAGTTCACGCTCGACATGGCGCAGACAGGTACCGTTCCCAGGGTGGTGACAAGTCTGGAGGAGCCCGTGCGGGTGGTGGTGCCAAGTAGGCTTTCTTCTTGGCTTCATTCTCCTTATTCATGCCGTTTGTTGCGCTCTGTGTCGTTTTATGTGTCTCCAGTATTTGGGTATGTGTTGCCTTGTTTCCCCGCTTCGTGTTTTCGTGGTGTGCTGGCTTGCCGGCAGTTGATCGCACGTCGAGTCTGAAACCCTACGTCGTCACTTACCTCACCCTACAGGGACACCGCCGTATTTATGGCTTATGAAAGACCCAAAGCAAATAAACTGCACTTGTCAACATACCTTCGCTGCGCTTTGTTACTGTTATTCTTACTCAACGATGTAACTGTTTCGCTTGTCATTGCACTTCCGTCCTCAGTATGTGACTGAACTCGCGCTTCTCACGCAACGCAACTGTTAATGGTCGCAGAGCACGCATATAGGCTATACAATAGAGCCATTGCAACTTGAAGTTAGAGCTTTCCACGAGGAAAACGGAGTGGCACTGCTCCAAACCAGCAATCTGACCTACAAGGGTAGTGTAAAACATCATACGAACGCAAGAGAGGACACGATACACAATTCAGATGGATCTTCATTTACTATTTGCTACTCTACCACATCTTGTGCGTCATGCACCACACGCAATTGGAGACAGGACAAATTCTGAGTGTCGACAACGCCAACAGCAGGTTGTCAAACATACCCTCCCCTCTTTTTAGCTGCTCGCCTCAGTCCATTACCTCGGTATCGTTATCTCAAGTCTACCCGCGGTCCAAGTGTATGAATAGAATACATTCACACATGGGATGTTTTCCCATTTCTTTAACATATGGAACTGTGCAGTAATGGTGGTAAAGCACTATATACTTATCTTGGGAAGCCGAGAGTCTGCACTATCCAAGACATCTCGATCTTTCTTTGGTGAAGATGAATTAATGCAGTAGGGTATAAATTCTGCTCTTTCAGAGAGCAGTTCAGTTAACAAATTCACAAGTGTGCAGGATCCGCGTATCCACTGTGCATTAAGCTCAATACTGTTCAACAAGAGATCAAACGCCAAACTTGGCCATGAGCGATCTCATAAAAAAGGAGCTCTTCAATGACATTGGCGGAATCCCACGTAGGAGAACATACAAAAAAAATCCTTCGACCCACAATTAACACGTGCTTCGGCTGTTCAACTCCAATTCGCGTTTCATCCAAGTGGGCAAGTGAGAGACCTACTGATGACAATTAAATGGACGAAAAATAAAGAAGAGTACTTTCACCCGTCCATTGTGTTCGAACGACTACGAGTGTCGACGAATCAACGTTATTCGTAGTAGAAGTAGGGGTGGGAAGAGGAGGGAAGACCCTGACTCGTCCCAACAGACACAACAGACGGTCCCACATTTCGCTCAACCCTTGACACTGGTCCCATATTACCGCCTTGCGGATGAACCGAGTGTCCAGTGGTAAAGCCGGCTGTGGACGCACCTTGGTGCTCCTCAAGTCGTGCTATGATGTGTTTTCCATACGAGTACTTCTTGATCGCCGGTACTTGTGCCCTAAGAATTGAAACAACTCTTTCCCTTTGAGGAGTAAGAGCTACGTCAAGCACTCGTTGGACAACATAATTACCGAACTGATCGCGAACAAGGTGAGTAAGCGGAGAGGCACTACCACTGCCCTCACCAACAATAAGGATCTCTATCAGCACTTCACGCTCTTTCAAAGATCCAAATTGCAAACAACGTTCCACGACATTTGAAGCAAACTTGTGCTGGGATAGTTGACATACCTCTGCGACAACGAGTTTCATGATCACACCTCGCTCTGCAACAGTGCCATGCTCAACAACGTGTTGGATCACGTAGTTTCCGTACTGATCCTTGATCAGATCAGGAATGCTCGACATGATCTCAGACATGATGGGCGCCTTTTGCTTCGGAGCGCCATGCTCCAGAATACGCTGAACCACTCGACATCCGTACGAGTGTCCCGCAAGAATCACCGCTTGTCCAAGAACGGCATCTACAATGAACTGAACTGACTCAGGTTCAACCAGTTCGACGCATTTTTGAATGACATGATTTCCATTTTGGTCACGAATACATTTGAGAACATGTCCATTCAGCTCACGAACAAGGGCTGCCCTTGCGGCCGAGTCGAGTACTTCCAAAGCCTTTTGTACAACTCTACATCCATACATATGTAGAGACAACACGAGCATCCGGCCCTCAAGTTCCCCAGCAATGAGCTTGACGGCACTGTGACCTCCATGTTCGAGCAACTTTTGGACAACATAGTTTCCAAAAACATCCGTCATCAGGCGCTGTGCATCAGTTAACGCCTGCTTCAAAATACAATCCTTCTCTTCCTGGGTTGCTGTTTCAAGCTTCTGCTGAATAAAACGTGACCCATGTTGGTCAGTAGCAAACTCAACAACGTTGTTCTTAATTTCGGAGAGCTGCCACTCTCGCCCATTAGCAACGTGTCCCAAATTCCCGTACGCTCCAGACATGGTGAGATCGCCCATAGAACCAAAGCCACGGCCAATGGAGTTGGATGTGGCTCTAAACTCCTCCAATAGCGCAGAACGATTATGAGACGAGTCCTGAATGGTGCCCCCAACGACAGAAGAGCCCATAGTAACCCGTTCGCCGCTCTTCTGACCGGAAACAAATGACATTTCATCTTGTGAACGGTGATTTCGTCGACTCCGCCCGTTCCGAGCTTTGTGACTCTGATCCATCGAACTGGCCTTCTTGTTTCCAGGATGAGTACTGCCTCCACGATGTTGATCATAATGATGCTTCCCACGCGGAGCAGTACGATGCGGTGTTGCGGAAGAGTCCCATGGCGTCCGGAGGTGAGTGGCATGCGCACTATTTCCCAGATGGTTAAACGGATTCGACAGCCCAGTAAATGCATTCGGATTACTAAGACCCGTGTTGCCAGTCAAGGCAGCCATGTGAGCCACATGAGCTGCATACAGCTGTTGCTGAGCGTTCAAGAAAGCTGCCATCTGCAAGCCCATGTTCTTCAGATTGTCCACCGCAGCAAGGCCATCTCGGAACGTGTCTGAGTAAGTCGGCGCCCCAGCAGCGCCAATACCCATATTCGTATTGGAGAACGGAGAGGGAAACAAGCCCATACCATTGAATATGTTTCCATAATCCGTACTACCCTGTAGCTGCTGCATATGTGACGAGGCGCCTAGCAGATCAGACTGGGTCGACGGAAATGCAGCAACCGAACTCGCTGCCGGAGGAAAAGCATGGTTTCCAGCTTGCACATTGGCGGAAAGACCCGATACCGCAGCCTCACGAGGCTCCTGGTACAAGTGCTCATAGTCATGAAGAGCCGGAAACGACAAGTCATCCACTCTCGACAGGTGAGGATCAGGCAAATTCGATGAAGGAAATGATTTCTGAGACACAGCCTGAGCACGAGTGGGAAAAGCGCTGTTAGCAGCTGACAAATGAGATTGCGACGTGGGTACCGGAATGGGGGTAGAAGACGGTATACTAGCCGAGATACTCGGATGCGATGCCGCTGCTGCAGCCGCCACGGGGGTATTCGGCTCCGGAGACGTCGACTCTGACTTGGCTACAGCCGACGAAGTCTGAGAAGACAGTCCAGACGACGAGTGCAACAACTGATCGGAGGCGTTTGCGAACAAAGATGACGTATGGTCTGTACTGCTCAACAAATTCGGTCGCGATGCACTGCGCGGAATCTCAGTCGCTAACGACTCCAGGTTACCCGTCCAATTAACAGAAACGGAGCGACGATGTCGCGGCACGGAAGAATTGACAGGGCGAAGGAGCTCGTTGTGGCTACCGGGCGGCGCCGACTCGGTGGGGGTGGTATTGGCGGGTTCGAGGGGGTCGCCAATGGCCAACCGATTCAAATCCAAATCCAAGGAAGCGGTGGAAGCCAATCGCGAACGACGATGAGCGACAGGCTTAACATGGGCAGAAGCACGATGGGCGGACGCGTTGGCTCCCAATGCAGACTGACGTGTAGAAGACGGTAATGAAGCCAAAGCAGGAGCGGGGGTCTCCGGAAAATCGTTTTGAATCATGTCAAACACAGACCAGTCAGGAAAAGCGGACTTCGAATGCGAAGAGGCATTGGCAGTTGGAGAAGAGAGAGGCTTGGACGTGAGGGGTTTGACAGGAGATAAACGAGGCGGAAAGGGGTTGTGATTGCGGGAAGCATTGACTATTTCTGCAAGCTCGATGGAGGAAACAGAGCGCGACGCTAATGGCTTGTTGTTGTTGATGGAGTTGGATTTGACATTGTTGTTGGCATTGTTGATGTTGGGGTTGAAATTATTGAAATTGTTGTTAGAAGGATGCGGGGGCTTTCTCTGACCTGGAAGCGAAAGGGTGTTGTGTGAAGGAGAGGACGAAAGAGAAGAAGATGGATTGTGAGCATGGCGCGACACATTGATCGGGCGCGGAATGCTGAACGGATCCAAGTCAGGGGAAGAGGCGAGTGAAAGGTTGTTGAGATCGGCGGTGAAGGAGTGATCGAAGAGGTCTAACGGAGCACTCTCACTGCGCACAAGCGAATGGTGTTGGTGCGGAAGCGAGCGCTTGGGCATGTCGAAGATGGAGGCAGCGGAGTGCGACGGCTGCGACGGCACATTTGGCGGGAGAGGGTCGGCGGGAAGATGGGCCAGAGCAGCCGACGCGGAGGGGTTCGACGACGGAGGCGGGGAGGGCAGGGCGGTGGATGTGGTGAGAGGAGGCGGGGATTGTTGCGGGTGAGACGACGGGGGGTTGGGCGGACGGGTAGAGCGGGGAGCGGGCGGCGGTCGAACCTGAGCGTGGTCGCGATCGGAGAAGGTGAGAGGCGTTGACCAGGCTGAGGACGGGGGGATTTGCGGCTGTTTCGGCACGACCTCCATG
>JASCIV010000846.1:0-11336 GCA_030374735.1 Gracilaria caudata
AAGAGTGGCTGCAAAACTCCCTGGCAGCCCAATGGTATCCCTCTCTGCTGCATACCGAAAGCACCTGCTAATATTGGCGTTGAAGACTGTCCCTTTTCGTCAGGTTTAAGTGGCGGAATGGGTTATTGGCGTCATCATCCATATGTCCTGATGAATATGATGGTGCAGCGCTTGAAGTCTCTTCTTCTTCACGCATCCGCCGATATTGTGAGAGGTCAAGCGGGTCACGGATTTTGGGAATGATTGGAGGCGTTTCATTCTGAGCGTTTCGTGAATCGCACGAGTGCAAAAAACAGAAGCTTTTGTTAGAAACGGTTCTGTGACGCATAGAAAGAGAACAGAATGGAGATTCGAACAAATCAAATCACATACCCGTATTAGCGCAAAGTTGAAGTCTTTAAACCATCGACTCTTCTTGATCTCACTAGCACCTTCTTGTGGGCCCAAACATTTATCCGCGTCTCGTCGAAGGAGCTTCTTGACCAGTTGTTTGCAGTCATTGCTTACGTTGATATCGTCGGGGAATTTTACGTTCTCATTCACAATGTTCTTAAATGTTTCATCGGTGTAGCTGCCTTTGAATGGAGTCGTACCCGTAAGCATTTCGTAGATAGAATACCCAGAGTCCACCAATCGACAGCAGAGCTTTGGCTAACTCCATTGACCACTTCAAGCGCTATGTACTCTTCTGTTCCAACAAAAGAACTGGTTTGATAGGGAAGCACCGGTTCTGAGTTGACGATTTCAAAGTTGTTGAGTGAGGAATTTGTTCTTTCTGTGTCTAAGGAAAGACAGAGGGGCAGTGAAGAAATTTGGGAAGAGGAACACAACGAACACACAAAAAGCAAGTTATTGGCATGCATAATCGAGAGGCACAGGGACCGCATGCGTAAGGTGTTGGACCTCGTCACGATCACTCAGAAGGTAGCACAAACAAAATGCATTGCTGTGAACATCTGCTCCGTGATAGAAATGATGAAGCGTTATGGGCGTCTTGTGCGCGAAGAAGCATGGTACGCAGCGTAGCGACTAAGTGGCTAAACCTGACATCAGCAGACAACTTAACGAAGACTGGCGGATTTTGTCTTGGAATGACAGTCGGGTCTTGAAAACGCGTGTTGGAACGGCGTGCGCCTGCTTCGAAAGGTCGAAATCGGTTAGCGCTATATGACCGTTCTCTCGCATAAGGATGTTCTCTGGTTTGAGGCCCCTATAGATAAAGCCCATGTGATGTAGGTACTCAAGGGCAAGAATGTCCTCCGCTGCATAGAAACGCACGGCATCCTCCTTGAGGCGGCGCTTGAGTTGGCGTTCTAGCATGCGGAAGAATTCAGCACCCGCGCAGTAGTCTATGACGAAGCAGAGGCGGTCGGGGGTCTGAAAGGAAGCTGACTCAGCCTATTCAAATAAGAATTGTTCCGTTGGTTTTGTGGAACTCAAATGATCGCATGTCCTGATCAGAACTCTAAAGCTCGATGAAACAGCAGACTACAAGCTGTACTTACGGTTTTGTACCGGAAGTTGGCGATCGTTGCACACTCTCATTCTGTTAAGTCGTCACGAGAACTTAGTCTCATTCAATCCATCGTTTTGGTCTTGTTGCCTTTCATTCCATGCCTCGCAGTAAGACAAGTACGGCTTCATGTCCAGTATGACAACTTGATCAAGTTGGTTTGGATCACCTTCAAATTATATAGGGTCAATAGTCAAGAGCCCACGCCTAACATCGCAAGCGCGCAAGCGCACCAAACACAAACAAACATCATTATCATTACATGAAGCATGAAAACGCAGGTCTGTTGAAGCCAGCAACAAAAAGCCACAGTTTTGAGAAGCCGCCAACACCTTACAATGCGTTGCAAAGCGCTTTCTCAACAACAATCTCACGGTCATGTCGAAATCGCGCAATAGGGTGCATGGCATGCGCCCAACTCTTCGCAATTCTCGTTGCGCGTCACGAAGGTTCACATTACCAATGCGAGGAAATTTTCCCTTCCAGTCGTTTAATTTGCTTTGGGGCACAGAGATCTGTCGCATTATTGTGGCACGCCTTGCGCTGAGCTCCCTGAGTTGACTGTGAAAATGATCCAGTTTGGCCTCCACGCCTTTGGGGAAAAAGCTTTCTTCGCCGTGAGCAAGTGTTTCGTTGAGTTCCCGTTTAAGCTCTGCTCTGGTCTTCAGCACAGGCGACTCCGAGCCGACGCAGTCGCGAGCATAGCGTGCCAGAATGTGCTGCGATGCATTGAGTGTCCCTACTATACCTTCGTATCTACAAGACTGCCTCTGCGACGCAGGGCCTGCGTGTCGCCGTTGGCACTGCGCAGCGCACTGTGGCGTCGCGCTTCGTTTCGGTTGACGGGTGCCACGATGTGGAAAGATATGTGTGTCATGCTTTGAAATCATGGGCGGCACGCGCCACCGGCTCACGCGCCGTTGATTCGTCAGCGCGGTGCGTTTTGATATCACAAGCACCATGCTCGCAGGTGACTGCGCATCTCGCTAAATCCCGCACCATTCTGTCGGTCTTTGTCTACCCCTCAGTCGCAGAAGCGACCGCCCCTCCGATGTCATGCTTACCTTTCGAGACTTCCACCTCCCAAGACGGCACTCTGACTCCGTTCTCTGACCCATCGTCACCAGCATCCTACTAATCAGCTGCCCTACCCTCCTTTCCTCGCCGTCAACTCCGCCGTCATGGCGCATCTGCCCTCTAAGCCTCTCCTTGTCGTCGCCGTTCTGTCGCCATGGATGTTGGCTTTCGCAATCTTTCGTCTGTTCTCCTTCAACGGGCATGGGACCTCCTTTCTCGCCCCGAGATCATTTTGCACGGCCACAACTCCCCTACTCGCAAGATTGATTGGTCCGTGCAACTGCAGGTTACATGGGCTGTGTAAACTGCCTCGCCCTGGAAGAAGAGGGTAGGTTTCTTCTGTCTTGGTCAGATGACTGCACTCTCCGGATCTGGTCCATCGAAGACCATAATCTTGTCCTTCTCAAAGGAATAGTCATTACAGGACATGTCAATAACATTTTCGGTGTCGCCTTCATGCCAAACACCGGAAACTCGCTTGTAGCATCTGCCGGGTTGGATCAACAAGTCCATCTTACCAACGTTGAGACTTCAAAGAGCCTTAGATGGATTTGTCACACAGATTCCGTCAAAATTGTTGCGCCGTTGGACGCAAACGTTTTCATCACTGCATCAAAGGATAGAACCTCACGTTTGTTCGATGCTCGTATTCCTCCTACTGCCCATCAGTCCCATTCTTCCATCATCGTCGTCAATATACCGTGCACAAATCCATTTTCGAACGGCACCAACTCCGCCATACCGTCACCAACTTTCCCCAACCATATCCTGGTGTCTTCTGGTGAACCGTACGTACGGATATTCGACCTGCGTTTCAACACGAGTAATCGCCTTAATTCCCCGCGAATCTTGCAGCCAAGTCTCGCGCTAGCTGTATCGAGTCCTATTGCCCCTCTCACCTGTACGAACTAGCTCCTGAGCGTTGTTCCCCAACTGACCTCATGCACCCAGCCTACGTTACATTCGCAACCTTTTCAACAGACGCAAAACAAATAGTTGCATCGTACTACATGGATGCAGTCCATGTTTTCCATCGCCGTCAACAATCACCATCGGTGCCATACTCTTCAGGCTTTAGGTTCAAATCTGAAAGGAAGCATGTGGTGTGGTTACTAATACAAGAGGCAGCTGATGAGCTCTTAAATGGTTCTGTTGCTTGTGCGAAAACCGCGATAGCGATAGCGAATCGCGTTCTCGAATTGGAACCCCGAAATGTACTTGCGTTACTCTATAAAGCCGAGAGCTTGCTTTTGCGTGAAAATTATAGTGACTTTCGAGAAGCATTTGAAACCCTTCAACTCTTAATCAATCTCATTAGGGAACGGCCTCACCGTATCACTGCTCTGTGGGGATCCGATGGCCCAATGTGCCCACCCTGTTACCCAGAATCCGTAGGCTCTTGGGAACGGAAAGCTCAGATATGGTTAATGATCTTCGAGTTCCAACAAATACGAGCAATGTATAGGATGATACCATACTCTCCAGTCGGAGTTTGGCAATCAGGCGAAAATGGATTAGTTACAAGAAGGCGCTTCGAACACCTAAGAGAGCTCTGCAGTGAGCTAATGGAAAGAAGGTGGAAACTGTTTAGCAAACGACCACAGACTAATGGTCAGTCTACTAACTCTCCAGGATCTATGTATGATTCTTCTCTCCTCAGAGATGACATTTATAGAGAAGCTCTGGGCACTGAAGAAGAAGCATCTCGTCTTTACGGCACAGAGTATTCACGACTGCGGAAACAAGTCTTGGTTCGTCTTGTAGAGAAACTTGCTTCTTCAAAGCTAAACATGCTTCTCTTTGCGTTTGACGAGAAAATTGCGGACCTCAAACCCCAAAGCCCGAACAACAGTCGCTTGGCATCTGCGAAGGAGTACTGGATTAGAGTGATGAATCAAGACCACATCCCCCACCATTTTGCGAGAGAGCTGAAGGCATTGGAAGCTGAGGAAAAAAGACTACTGGCGGGATCGGATTCGGAGGCGTTATGGGGCTTGCGACCTCGAAAAGATATACCTTGCAAGAGGTATCATGGACACCAAAGCGAAAAGACTGATATAAAAGAGGCTCGATTCTACGGTGCTGACAATCAAGTGGTTTTGTCGGGGTCGGACGACGGTTTTGTTTATATGTGGTCCACGAGGACCTGTGAACTGCTAACCAGAGTTTCAGCCGACGATCAAATTGTTAACTGTGTTCTGCCGCATCCCTATCGATCGATGGTGCTTGTATCAGGAATAGATAACACGATTAAGGTATTAACTCCAGATTTATCAGGTAGTGAGGAATAAGGTGGAGACGGGATTCAATTCAAGAGCCATTCGACGGAGAACAAAAGGATGAGCCGAAACCTCGAATGTGAATGCTAGACAGCAAGGATGTGGTTGTAAACGTAGCTAGTAGACAGTAGAAGAGACTATGATCAAATCATGAGGTTGTTGGCTGCGCTTTTCTTTATAAGAACAGTACGGTCACAATGCTTTAACCATAGATGCATTTCTTCTCGTGCCATGCCTCTTCCTTTTTGATGTTTGTCAGAAGACTAATGATCTGAGTACAGGGGTTGCGGAACGAGAATTGAACAACAGACACGAATGCCTTTGGCTTTCGATCAGTCTGCCTCCCGTGTTATGACCAGAAAAAGCGGTGCTGCTTCCCTTCATCGTCAGGATTTGTGCATTCGTCATGCTTCCCTCATAAGAGACTGTTCGAGGAGTTACACAACATCTACCTGATTTGCAATGTCATACTCCTCTGTTGTAACTCAGTGTCCTCCGCGTCCTTTGAATTTTCGAACCCCCCGACCAGCACCAGCCATCATTCCGCCCATGCCACCAACGGGACCACGTCCTCCTGCAGGAGTTGACTGCGCAGACTCACTTTGTGGATTCTGGACAGTTTCATCCACTGAAAGAATCATACATGCAGCTTCAGTGGCAGCGCTGATGGCATTAATCTTAACCAGAGCCGGTTCCCACACAAAGGACTCCCATGTGTTGCAGATTCCTGCTTCTTCTATGTCGACACCATACCATTTACCGTCTTCTCCCGTTGCATGCTTCGCTCTAAGTTTGTTAAGAATATCAGTGGAGTCAAATCCCGCGTTGTCACTGAGAGTTCTTGGAATTACTTCGAGTGCCTTGGCGAAGGCAAGAATCAAGAGCTGTTCCTTACCATGCACCTTTAGCGAATAGTCTCGTAAGTAGCGACTGAGCTCCATTTCGATAGCCCCTCCCCCTGCAACTGCAGTTGAATGCTTGATCGTCCTACGAGCAATCATAATTGAATCATGGAGAGATCGTTCTGTCTCTGCCATGAACTGCTCTGAACCACCCCTAACAATAATGGTAGCAGTTTTTGTTTTCGGACATCCCGTAAACATGTTGTATCGCTCGTTCCCAATTTGGACCTCCTCGAACAGCTCACAGCTGCCAAGAATTGTGTCGTAGTCTGACTCCGACACGCTGTTCATGGTGGTTTGAACCACCCCGCCAACAGCCCTTGTAACACGATGCAGATCCGCCTCAGAAACTCGTCCAGCACAGAAAATATCTCTGTCTGCAAAGTATTGTGTGGCAAGGTCTCCGATTGCCAAGCGAGACAGCACTACTTTCGCCCCAGTTTTGACAATCTTGTCTAACTTTTCATAGATTATGTCCCACTCGGCGTCTACAATGGCTTGGTACTCTTTCGTTGAGTCCACTCTTACTTCAGCGTTTTCCTTTTCAGCCTTTAGCTCCAGCTCGATGTTTAAACTTATAACCTTGGGATTCAAAAATTTCTTCGGCTGTTGCTCGAAACCCGCGTACGAAAACGTTTTCTTGAACGCTACGCCCTTGACAAGCATTGAGTCCGTTGCTGATCCACCCTGAACCTTCTTAATACCAATCATAGACAAATCAAGATCCTCGTCAAGTGAGAGAACAGCATCGGTTACAATGCTGGAGAAGAACTCCTTGTGGTGGGCAATCAACTTCGAGTTTAGCGAAGTAGCTGCACATCTCTGTAGCAGCAGTCTTGTTTCTTTGGCATCCTTCCCATGAATATCAATAGCAAGCTCTCGAACTCGCTCTACTGCGAGCATAGCTGCCTTTCTGTACGCTCGGATTATAGTACGGGGATGAAGACCGTCTTGTACATAATCCTTGCAGTTCTTGAGCATTTCCCCGGCCAAAAGTGTAACCGAAGTTGTACCGTCCCCGACTTCAGCATCTTGCGACTTCGCTATATCAACCAGAGTACGCGCCGCCGGGTGAGTGATGTCCAACAGTTTGAGGATGGTGGCACCGTCATTGGATATGGTTACTTTTCCTTGTCCTTCGTTGATTAGCTTATCCATCCCCCTCGGCCCCAAAGTTGTTCGTAATATATCCACCACAGCGAGACAGGCATTGATATTTGAGACTGGGGACACAGGTTAGTAAGTCGATTCCTTTCTCCTCGACTCCAAATTCTCAGCGGCTTTTGATATGCAATGAACGAAAGCTTAAACGTACCAAGTTGGCCAAGACCCTGACTTGTATCTGTTCCTTCTTTAAGAAACACGATCTGGGGAGCGAGAAACTGGCTCATATTCCACCGCTGATTCTTGCAGTTTTAAGACGGGTTCCTGTTTCAGATCTGATGCTCGTGCAGCTATCTCGATCAGTGTGAAATAGAGACGCCCTCTTCCGTCCCGATCGAAAAAGTTCACCTAGTACAGAGTACTTGATCCGCAATGAACCAAATAAATAATCGCCAAATCGTTCTCCTACAAAGGGTAGAGTTGCTTTGGTTCTGTGCAGCCGTGCAAAGACTTGCTACGACAAAAAGCAAGCTTTATGCTTTCGGTCGTCCTTATTCCTCGGAACAGAAGTGCCCTCTCTTTCTTCGTCGGTCGAGTCCGCTTTCATAGAGTGCTTGCAATCCCACCACTTTGTCAAGTTGAGAGACTGGTGAGCCCTCAATTAGATTTCCTTCAATTCTCGCAAATTGTGAATTCGCGACTTTCAGCCATAAAACGAGAAAGATGGGAAAGAGGCCAAGAACAAATGAACTTGTATCAGCACCGACGACTGTATTATGCAAACGACCGAAATCCCGCCACTCACTTCGTGTACCCAACCCCGCTCAGGAAGCGTGGGAGCGCTTCGAGGTTTCTGTACGAAATGAACTGAATTCTCTTTACGAGGGTTCATTAACTGAGCTTACCAACGTCGTGAACCACTTTTCTGAGGAAAATGAAATTGTAGCTGCATGTATTGTCCTTGGTGCTGCGGCTGCTGCAGGGGATCGAGAACAAGCTTTCCAGAGCGTCATGGAACACCTATCTGAAAGGAAAGACTCAAATATCATCTTCCTTAGAGCCGTGGAGCATGCAAATATAGGTGCAATGCTACAAAAACTAGAGTCTCTAAATTACTCCAGACGAACCATAGTCGCTGTTGACGACGTTGATAGTCTACCGGAGTCCGTCATCCGTGATATGGTATATAAATGTGGAAAGATCCGTATGTCTAAAGAGGCTGAACATCTTTCGAGAGAAGGTATTCCACCTATCACTCTGGTGCTGGGCGTGGGTGTATCGGACGCTAGATTTCACTCTGCCCTTGGAATCGATGAAGCCGCTCTGATACTTCCAACCGTCATCCCAATGCCGACCCCTGCAGATTGCTTTCGTCATATCGTGAACACAGTGCAGAAGACAGGTCTGGCGTTCTCAAGAGAAGTGTTCAATTTCGTGTACAAAGAATTCATTTATCAAGACCGCACAGTATCAATGGTGATGCGGTTTCTACGCCTGGTTTTTACCTTGCACTTCTACCACGAACCTTTGGCAGCAGTATTTTGCCAAGTTCTCGAAGAGTGTGCTGCACAAGGCCAAGAAGGAATATTCTCAACAGGAACGGCAATCAAACGAAAGCTATTAAGGCTGCTAAAGAAGGAACACTTAGTAGGAGTGGAAAAAAAGTGCATCCAGGAAGACAAGCACAACAGTGGCCTACCGATACAAGAAGCTACTCGCGAAGTATGTGCGAATGCTTGTGTAAAACTATGGACGCGAAACATAAGGCTTCAGATTCTTCAACGTCTCGCGCTTCAGTTTTCTCAAATGTATGATATCAAACCACATTCGGAAAGTTCGGGTGAAATTCATAACATGGAAACAATGGACGACCTGAGCGTCAATGTGTTCAGAGCGTTCCTTGTAGAACACGATACTGGTGAGATCAAATTCGATCGCTTTTTCAGTCCTTTGTTCGTAATGATGCGAAAGGCAGGCAAACCAATGATTCGAAGCACACTAACAACAATTATACAAGAGATATCTCGTTCTTTGGAAGTCACCCATGACGATGAGATGAGGTCGCTGAGTGGAGAAGCAGAGAACCTTCTGAAAGAGTTGAACAGTATTTCTGACGTGCAAAACAACCCCCCGCAAAGAAAATGGCCGCATGGGGCCACTACAGCTAGGTATGCGAAAGGGGGTGGCGCCGCCAGAAATCTTAGGCAGCAGATGATTGCGGCCGTGGCCAATGAAGTACAAAGCTCCGATCCCTTGGTACCATTTCGAAAGAAGTTGGAGTCTATCATTCTGCGCATGTCCAAACTGATCAAGTCATTGAAAGATAGTCCACTTTGTGAAATAGTACTGGTGTCAGATATTGCCGAATTGCGGTCCTTTTCCGGAGGAATGGGAGGTCCAGTTGAGCCAAGGTCTTCAATGTTCACGGCGATGCGACAACCACACAAGATACTGGGATCCATTTCGCCTTGTTCCCATCCCGACACAGCAGTTGCATACAGAATTCTAGCCGAAGGTGGGCGATTAGTCGGTCTGTACGATTGGTACAACAGCTTTGCCTCCGTCATAGTTGCGGCAGCAACGAAACAGGATAATAGCGGGAACGTTAAGATCGCGCAGGTCCGTCCAGCCGAGCTTCAATCTCGTTTTGCAAGAGCATGTTCTGAATTGGAGGTTTTAGGTGTGATGAAATACACAAACCGCAAAGCAGATCATGTTGCCAGACTCGTTTTCGAGTAAACGACTATTCCTTCCTTCTGATACTACGGACGGAGGCTCTTCTATCACAAAGCAATTTTCTTCACTCAGTTGTGCCAATAATTCCGATTGTGAAGAGTTTCTTCCTCAAGAGAAATCGTTATGTTCATAGAGTTATATATGTCTGCTCTCTTATGTTTCCTCATGAGTTTCCAACACGTTTGCTCGCTAAGACCTTCGCGCATTACAGGAATCTTTGCATGTTTACCGAAACTGTTTTTGAGGTTGTGGTGGATGTGGTCCGCCGGGGGGCATTCCAGGCGGGATAGGCTGGTTCATGCCCGGGTTCAGACCACCAGCGCCATGCATGGCCAGAAACTGTTTTATCTGAAGCACGTAGTTGAGATACTCAGTAGGTAATTGAGATATCTCCTCCTGTGTCATACTCATGACCTGTTGCAGGAAAGCCTCTTGTTCTCCCATTCCTTGTGCGAATGGCATGCCCGGCATCTGCATGCCCCCGTGTGGCATATTTGGCTGCGGATGTGGGCCGTTCTGTGGGGGTGGGGCCGGATTTACATGCGTCGGGGGAGCAACATGGGAGAGCGGTGGTGGAGGCTGATTACGAGGTGGTGGTTGATTACGAGGTGGCGGCTGATTGCGTGGTGGTACCGATGGTGGCTGTCGCTGTCTTTGTTGCGGTGGTGGTCTTTGCTGCATCGGCGGATGGGACTGTGGCGTAGGCATCATAGGCGGCGGCACCATGCCCAACATGAATTGACCTTGCATAATGGCTTGGGCAAGACGTGGGTTCGCAAGCAGCAAGTCGCGCATCTCGTTCGGATTCTGTACAATTGCTTTCTTTAGATGAACCATGATTTGGTGGATTTCAGGCAGCGGCATACGCTCCATGGAAGGATTAGCCGAAGCCAGAGCAGGTGGTAATCCCGCGTGCTGCATATTTGGGTGATCGGGCATTTGGTGGGGAGGTTTTTGAGCTATGTTCTGAGCCCCCGGTTTGTTTGGTGGTGCAGATATGTTCTGGTTGAGGTTTGGTCCATTTCGCGCAGCGATCTGTTTGTCACTATCCGTGAAGTCGACTCGAAGTGGTCGGCCGTTCAGCATAGTCCCGTTCAGATTGCGACGGGCACTCATGGCGGTTTCCTTGTCCTCGTACTCGCAGAAACCGTAGCCCTTGGCACGTCCGGTCTCGTTGTCGTGCATGAGACGAAAGTTGACGACATTTCCTACTTGAGAGAACACTTCGTTTAGCTGCTCCTCGGTAGTATCGTATGAGATATTACCAACGAATACCGTGGTTCCCGGAGGTCGACCCATGGTTGATCACCGGAGCAGTGGAGTAGTTTGCAAAAACGTATGGGAAGCTCTGACCAACGCCTTCAAGCGAACTCAGACGAAGCATAAGCCGCAAAGATTTGGGAGCGAAAAAGAGTTTACCTTGGTATGACGAAACGCTAACTGTTAACACACCCCACGCTGGTGTATGGCAAGTGTGATACGCGAATGGCTAGTAGAGAGAACCTTGACGTGTCACCCGGATTAAATTCTTTTTCAAAACTGCTTCAAGTTTGAAAATGTCGCCTGACCTGCCTAAAGCCCCTTATTTGCACCGTACTATTAAAACCAAAAAGTGCCACGTGTAATACCTTGGCACTTACACGTATTGCACTGTTCCACATGTACATGTGCCACTGTAAGCAAGCCGTGACTTCAAGATGAGCATGTCACGCACGCACCGTTGAA
>JASCIV010000848.1:0-11330 GCA_030374735.1 Gracilaria caudata
CACTTGGTGCCTTGTAGTTTGTCAAGTTTGAATTTTGATAGACATGGGGGCTTTAAGAAAAACGCAAGGGCGCTCCTGGATGCTATGGCTACCTACGGCATCTGCCAATCATATGGCTTTATTTTGGCGTTAGCGCTCATGTTAGCGCTGTTTAGACCCCGCCTGAGGCAAGAACACGTATACGACCCGCGTAGACGTCGGCATTTCGTGCCCGGACTTTCACGTGGGACAGACATTGTGCAGGTCAGAAGATGCTTTGGATCTGCGCCGTCAAAGCTGACGGTCACCGAGGGGCGAAGTGCCAATTGAAGATCTTTGTTATCAGCACATGAGGAAATCTTCCGTTTCAAATTATCTTAGGACGTGTGTATATTTTGAGTCGTTCATCATGAAGGGTAACTATTGCTTTGCTCTATTGATCCTCACTCTTGCGAAGGTACACGTTAACTGCATAATCCACTCCGCGAAGCGTCGTAGAAGCATTCTTCGGAGTCACACATGCCGCAGACATCCATGTCAAATGGAACGAATTCAATGTTCTTTGGATGTCTTCGGAGGCGCCGGTCCCTCCACGAAGGCTTTCATGTGAAGAATGGCCGTCCTTAACAAGCGTGAACGATGAAGAAAGTGTGTGATTCTCAACCCGCCGAGTTACCAAAAGGTAGTTAAGAACGCTGAGACCCTATGCTTAAAACCTTTCTCTCTCTCTCTCTCCTACGAAACGTGTACGCCAATTACTCGGACGCGGGGCTTTGCTAAAGAACCGAACATCTATAAGAACCTCCATATCACAGACACTAACTACAAACGAGTAGCTGTGCTGCACTTACTTGACCAAACCAAGAACTTATGAGGTCCGTTATGTTCTTTCGACGGCAGAAGCGTTTCGCTATCGATACTTATAGCTTCCTTCCTTCACCCCCCTCTTCATTCAATCCCCAGAGACCGTCGGTAGAGAGACACACCACGACAAGGGGCTTCTCATGTGTCACGTTGGCCACCCAAGAAACCAAGGGCAGCCACTCTTTCAATCAACCCTCATATCATCGGCGAGACCGAGTGCGCGAGCTTGCCGTAGCCTTTCACCGTTATCCAACATCAGTGCATTTCCTCCCAGAAAACCTCCCGAAAACCTCCGTGCAGAGGCTCTTTTGAAGCTCTTCCTTCGAGGGACGAATTCAGGGAAATGGCGACATGATCTTCTTCCGATGACCGGCTCGTGACTCTTCTTCTTCTTCTTTGTTTTGGACAACAATCTTCAATTACTAGAGTGCAGTAAAACCTTTAAACAAGGCTTTCTCTCTGTAAGAAGGCCAAGAACTTTTGATTCAAGCTACCAAAAGGGACTACATACATACGTGCATCTGCAAGGGTACCTCGAAGGTAGATGGGGCTTTTTAATGAGGGATCACCCAGGTCTACAAAGCGACGAGCAAGCTGATCGGTCGCTTGAACGAGTCAAAGACTTTACTGTTCCAGTTGCAACCCTCTTAACTAATACAGTACGCATTAGTTTCTCTTCGTTTTGCTTTTCTTCCTTTGTTAAAACGGTTACTTTAGTTCTACCGAAGGTACGTGAAACTTTCATCATGAAAGCAGTTTCCAAGCAAACTCACCGAGTGGGTACGACGGTACCGAGATGTGGAATATTCCCTGTCTCTACGTGCTTCATTGAAAATGCAAGTGAATTTGTTTATAATATCGTGACAGTAATGGACCTCGTGAAACTGAACTCCCAACTTAAATTTTGAAGTTGACACTAAATACCGAGAGTTTATGTTACACATTGCGTGCAGCAGAGGTAAGGGGTACTATATCTGATAATCTTTAAGTCAAAGCAAATGAATGAGACTTAACCTGAGTATGACGTGGTCACATCTACGAAACGTTGGCATCCATTCCCATCGCTGGTCGTGACGCCATGAAATACAGTCACACCCTCTCAAGATTTTCAATGGAGCCCAAGAGAAATCGTCCTCAATCCTGACTGCAAACGAGTTGAAACTTAGCTCTTCGCATGGTCAATCTTACGGCAATGACATTCTTGCAGTTGCCACCATGAGTTCCGACGAAAACCCAGACCGTGGGAAGACAGAACAATATCCTATTGAATTGCATTCAAACGAGAGAGCCGCAAACAAGAAGTTCTCTGTTGAATGCCAAGGATCCCGCCGTTCGGTCTCTAGGAGCCTTTTGTGCAGCAGGAAGACAAATATCATTCAAAAACTGGATGAAGAGAAGGGAAGCAATGTGTCATTATATCGAGGAAACCAATATTCTCACCGCCAATACTTGGGGCTGTCGAAAGACCAGTGTGGAGATGGCTTAGTAAAGGACGTAGGGTCTTCGAGACTGGCAAAGGAGAAGGTATCCCTTATCGACTTCGACGACTACTGTGGTACACAATTCGTTGACAACGATGCCGAGTATGATCAGATGGAGGAAGAGGAAGGAGACGCCTGCAACGAAGACCCCTTCGCAAACCAATTCATACACATTGGCATTCCTGCCACAGGTCTGAAGGACGTGTCTCGAGTCAAAAGAGATCTCTATCACGACAGGGCCAACACAAAAAAGAGCGTTCTAAGTGGCCTGCATAGAGCAGTAAGCTCAGTACGAATTTCGGAAAACCGAGCGCGTGCAACGAGTGGACCTCCTTCAGCATCGTTGTCTTCCGCGGAACCTCAACCTACCCGCGATGTGGCTGGACTGTCTAACCTTCGCCAGCTTACTCGTATGCTATCTTTCAGGAAGACAAAGTCATCAAATACCACAACTTGCGAAGCAAAGAGTGAAGCACTAATTGATCTCTCACCTGGCGGGAATAATCAACAAGAAGAGAGTTCTAAAGGATCTATCCAGAAAGGGAACTCAGGTGATTGTGTTTCGGCAGACAATACTGCCTTGCCGCTCAAAACACCATTCGTCAAGCAGCGCAAAGACAATTTCGAACGAAAGGAGGAACATCAAACAGCGTCGACAAATTCACGTGAACCATCTAACAGATTTTTGATTCAGCGCCATAGGGAAAGTACTGCACAGAAACCATCTTTTAAGCGACAGACAGTTCATGGTATCGGCCGTAATCTATCCCTGAATCAACAAGAGCAAACAACAACCCATCAACCAGATGTAGAGGACATCCGTGCAAATACTCGCTCCGGTAATGCAACTAATACTGATAGGCCTCGACCATCTCGCGTATTTTCCCCAGAGGTTCTAAGGACAGGTGGAAGAGTTAGTCTGAGTCAAATGGGCCGAATAATGCCTTTTACTCGTCGAATGACGAACGACGACATGAAGAATACCAGGTATCACCAGGGGTCTGATGCAGTGACGAAGCCATCTAAGGAAGTACCTTCTGATAAAACCAAGCGCTCCTCTTTGGCCAAAATCGGACGAGCAATGTCGCTTTCTAGAAACAGATCAACAGTCAAGAAGCCAGGTCCTGGCTCGAACAACAAAACTCAGTCTGTCCAAACCAACCTTGGACGTGAGATTGAATTGAGCACCGCCGTCCCGCCAAATAGGGAGGATCTTCAGAATAACCCAATGAAGAGAACCGCAGCTCTCCCTGTACCTCCCGAATATACGAGAGCTCCACGAAAAGACACACGCCTATGTGAGGAGAGCGAGAACGTTAAGATTTCTGCTGAAACCCCCATTGACATCGATGAAATGTCTAGACCAAAGCTCAAAACCATAGGCCGCATGTTCTCCCTGTCCAGGAATCCGGGCAGTACCAAAGGTACAGCAGTACGTCTCTCAGGTGCCCAAAAATCTGAAATAGGGGACAAGCCCAAATTAGGGACGCTTCAGAGAGAGTGTGCAGCAACTTCGCGATACCCAGGGCTTGAAAGAGAATCCAGAAGTGAAGCAAAATGTGATTCAAATGCAGGGAAGTTCTTTGTTGTAGAAATCACATCGGAGCAGGTGAGAAGCAATAGGCTTATGGGAGGCTTCACGCACATTCGTGTGCCAATCGTCACTATGGGGGAATTCGCTGGTCCTGCGTCTCGCTTTCTTTGGCACACCGACGTTTTCACGCTGCCTCACAATGCGGTGAGAAGAGAATGCATGGACCTGTACGACATCCTTGTCTCAATGGCCCAATCGAGAAAAGGTATCAACATTTCTACCGAAGACATCAATGATTTGGAGCAATGGTGGCTTGTTGCGAGAGAACTGTTTAAGTTCTACTTCGAGGTAGAACGCCGGATTTTATTTCCATGGGTGGATTCCGCTGGCTCGCATGACCTGGAAGTCCAAACGGCTCTCAAGAAAATGCGAGGGATGAAGGAAAAGTTGGAAGAGCATTTGGCCGGGGTTGATCGAGTGTGGAATGAAAAGACATTCAAGTCTCAAGCGGACATGTTTGTAATTGTTTACAAAGCAGTTGACAATTTCGTACCTCGTCTTTTGAATTACTTCGAAGACCAGGAAGTGTTGCTACCTGCTTTAGCTCAGAGTTTTTGCAAGGCTGAAGAACGCACCCGAATTGACAAGGATATTGCTGCTCTGCTGATGGGGGATGAAGTGCGTAGAAACAAAGAAGCTCCGAATCACCGTTTAATACTCTTAGTCCGATGGATGAACAACCCAAAGTTGGTTCGCACATGGACTGGTCGTTATTTGAACAGCTGGGCGAGGAACATGTACCCGAACTGGTATCAGATGTTTGAAACAGAGCATCATCGGATTGTCACGGCGTTTCAAAGCCGTAAGAATCTGCCTTTGGTGACACATGACGATCGTACGCGGGGCATTTCGTAGTAGTAGTAATCCCGACCCACGTCTGCGTTCGCAACATGAAAGAACCGGACAGAAGTTCTGCACGATAGTTGTGCCCTTGTAAGGAGAATCCTCATCCTTGATCCGCACGTGAAGACGGTGTGCAATAGTTTTGTAAACTGATGCAAAAGAAATCACGGCCCTGGTTTCTGTATTTGACAATCTAAGGTACACTATGACATTCGGCTTTTATCTCCTGAGGGGATCCCACGCTATCCTTCTCGCGATTTTCACAGTAGTATTGTGCTTCCGTTGCGCCTTGGATTACACGTTCGTTCCACCTCAAGCACCGGCTTACGCTTGCAAACCAGTCGCGGGTCGCGTCCTTCTTGTTGAAAGTAGGTACCGCCCACGGAGATACACTTATAACCACTTTGTCACCTTTCATTAGTTCCATACGGTGCCGCCCATCAAAGCTGACCCATGCCGTTGCCCGTGAGTCTCTTGGTACCTTGATCTGTAGAGTCACATGTTCTGGGAAAAGAACAGGACGGAATGAAAGAGAATGAGGACATATTGGTGTGAATAGGATTGCTGGTACACTGGGATGTACCATGCTACCGCCAGATGATAACGAATATGCTGTGGAACCTGTTGGTGTCGCAACGATAAGCCCATCGCCTTGAACGCGTGTGACAGGACAATCATCTGCCAAAACTTCGAGGTTTGAAAGGTAAGGGGCTGGACCTCGATCAATCACTAGTTCATTCAGAACGTGATACTCCTCCACTCCTCGCGCCTGTCCGTCTGTCAGTATATTGTGATGAAAGTTGTGTATGCAAGCAGAACGAGATCCACAACGCATCACTACGCATTTTAGACGCATTCGGGGTGTTACATTGTTATTGGCACCACGAAGAATCGCAGCAATGTGTTGTTCAAAACTGGCAAAATCAAATGGTGTCAGGAATCCCAAGGAGCCCATGTTGAAAGGAACAAACGGTGGTACGCGAGTTGGAAAGAATTTATGAAGAACATGAAATATAAGACCATCCCCTCCAATGCAGATAACAAGATCAACTTCCGAAGCCTCGTATTGATCAGAACTTTTTTCATGCTCTTCATCTGACGCCGGTCTTACAGTTGGGGTGGAAACCGGACAGAAAGGTGAAAGTACCCTGTCGACTGCAACCACAACGTGGGGTTGCGATGACAAGTAGGACATCAATCTTGGCAACGCAGACTGTGCTCGCTTTGAATTTGGCGTGACTGCAATAAGGACAAGGCGTGGCTTATCATCCACGGACACGGGAACGATATCGCGAGGCTCGTGATGCAGTTGTACATGCGAAGACTCTTCTTCTCTTGAAAACCCATTCTGAAATTCTGGCATCACTTCAGCTTGACTTGTTTGCATCATCTTTGAAGTGCCGGGGGAAGAATCTCTTGCATTTGCCATGGATGTCTTCTTTGGAATGGAGGGAATGGGCGGCGACGAGTGTCGAAATAGATCAAGAACGGCTCCACGTTACCATGTTGTCTGCCATGCGGGGGAGCGAACTACTGGTATGTCACCAACATGCTGACGCTTAACCCTTACGCGATGCAGACATTCAGCCCGAAGGGTAAAGGGCCTGGCCCAGGCGAGAATGTGGGAGAGGTGTTGTTAAGGCTAAATCCCCTCTGAATGCCGCGCCCTTACGCTTGTACCGATATCCAGTCTGTTAACATTTAACCTTTTTCATTTACCCTTTTACAAGGGTACAAAATGTGCGAAAACCCCATGCCAGCTGCGTGACAAGATCAGCGCATGTATGGCGTGGATGACTTTGGGTGCATAGCGTGATTTTCCAGAAAATTTGTGGGCGTTCACGCCACGTGCGTGAGCACTCGCACTCGCGTGCAAATGGTCGTGAAGCTCATGCTGTGCGCACAAGTTCTTGCTACCCTTGTATGCGCACAAGTTCTTGTGAGCGCACTTCTTGTGAGCACAGCCCAGAACTGTCACGCTTCTGTCCCCATTCCAGTTTACAAACGGCTACTTAGATCGGTTTTAGCACGTGGATTTGTAGTAAATACAGCACACATAATTAAATGATAATTTTTCTGTTTTTCAAAAAAATGTTTGCAGAAAACTAAACTATTATTCATAATCTGCGACGCTTTGTAAACTTTTTAAAAATTGCTTTTCACATGACTATTGCAAACTATGTCAGCCCTTCGTTTTTTTTTTTTTACAGTCCGTAAGGTTTTGAAAATTTTAGAAACAGGCTTCCTTTCGCTTGTTTTTCTCGCAGTAATTTTTGGTATCTTGAAGACAGTTTTGCCGGCTTTTCCAGCTTAAAAGAGCCTTGATTGCCTTTCCTTCTTCGCGACATTTCCTCCACGTCGATGAACTAATAGTACAGAGTGCTAGTGTGATTCTAACCGAGTCGCAGCTTCTGAAATGGAGTAATGCAGTTTTGTGTGCACGTTTTGGCGAAGTAAATTGTGTGAAGAACTCTCTTGTTTTTGTTGAATTTTCATTTATTTGAAGCTTCAATTTTTTGCTATATTCTTGAAGTTAATTCCTTACGGTTTTTGACGGGTTTTTGGAGGTACCTCTAACAGCTTCGTTACCTTTCCTCCACCTATTGCAATACATTCTATACCAACAGAGAACGTTCTACGAGGTTTTACTTTTCTCGTTCAGAAAATAATGCACTTTTGGCAAGGTAGCAACTCTCGCCGAGAAAGAGACCCAAAACAAGTGGTTTTGGAACCATAAGATAAGATACTTGGACGTGTAATGTAGGCAACATGGTATGCAAAGCAAGATAATGGAAAACATGCGCGCAGTATCATACGGAGTGCTTTTCTCAATTTCGTGAAAAAACGTCCTAACCTTGCTTGTAGTTTTGCATCGAAGTGTCTGCATCGAGAACCGGTTCCAAATGGACACGACTGCGTGCCGTGCAACGCAGTCAAGACTTACTACGAAGGTAACCTGTGAACGTGTCTATCTCTTCGTGGTAACTGTTTAGGTGATTGGAATTGTTTTTATCAGGCTCCGCAGCTCTCCAAACAATATCCATCCCACTCTGAAGATGAAACACGGGAGCCAAAATGAAACCACGTCGCCAATCAGAACGTCTTCGATTCACGAAACTGACGCAAACTCGCTGTTTGTCGTTGCTACTAATTGTTCCACTCCTGACCGTCGTTTTTTTCCCGTGCACACACCGTCGAAGAATCTCAGACCATTTCACAATGAACGTGTCAACATCCTTCATTACCGCGCCTATACCAGCACATCGTAACCGGTTGCTCCATCCATGGCTCGCGCTTCCTTTTGTCCGACCACCCTCCTTAATTGAGTCCGGGTTTCGCCTGTTGCACTCTCCTCTTGCAGAACGTTGTACAGCAGGGCTTGGACATGCCTTTACCGTTGTCAACGCAGAGCTGTCTACAGCGTTATTGCTACAAGCGAGCTACTCGCATCGGTCCACACATTTGTCTAAGATTTCCATAGACCCCGATGACCTCTTCAATTGGGGAGAGGGCTTCCTTTCCCGATCCGAAGTGGGAAATCGTTTTTGTCGATTGCGCAAAGACGCCGAACAGTGCCCAGTGTGCATCGCTATCTCGGAGGAAGGACGTATCCTTTTTGAGAAGGTCGCTGTCGTTCCTCCCGAAGTATCTTACGGTTGTATTTCTTGTCATTCGAATTTGAAGAGAGTTAAAGAATTTATGGATGAATATGGTCACAACCACACTTTGTTCCAGATGCACCCTGCGCGGTGTAAGGAACTACCAAAAAGTCCAGATTTCACCCTGTCAAGACCTTTCTTCTATTCACAATATTGGAGAGCAGCTCCCGTTTCTTCCTTGTCTGAAACTGATCTGAACATAGTCATCCATGCACGACGTGGCGATTTTTTCTCCCATGGAAATCGTCGCATGACTTCTCTCCGAGTTTTTGCGAAAGTACTGCAAAATGCACTTAAGATTGTGAATGAAGTTGGCGATGTTTTCGCTCAGATTCCGGTTAAGATTTTGCTTTTCTCTGAGGGAAGACAGCTGAGACGTTCAGCTCCCCATGATCTGTCATCCATGGACAATCAGTTCATTGATACTGACATGGAGTCAAGACATGCAGGTCATTTGTACAAATTTCTAGTAGGGGAAATAGTTAATCCGGAACAGGTCCGAACTCCACGACGTTCTGCAACGTTTCCACAGGGAATGTCCGTGGAGTTTCGTATTGCCACAGACTTAGAAGATGCCTTTCGGTGTATGGCGGCAGCTGATATTTTTGTCGGCAGCGCTTCCGATCTGTCGGAATATTCTGTTAGAGTAGTCTCCAGAGCGGGATTGCAGCTGATGCCAAACTATCTAGGATTTTTGTCGGGGTGCTGTGCCATCAGATTTGGAAAACATGGCTTCATTGAAAATGCAGATCTCCAGCTAATGAAGGAGTACTGGACATCGTTCGTTATGTCGAACAGAGCATCTGCAATGAGGGCTGTTGGACTATAGTTTCAAAATTTCGCTGACTTGTTCTTTCTAGGAAGACAATACTCTTGAACCCCTCCTCAGGGGCGGCGTTCGACAAGGGAGAATCAGGAATTCCAGGTCTGGAATAATACTTTGTTGAGTGCATTGAAAAAACGAGTGCGGTGCGCTTCATGGCATTCGAATGGCCTTCCTCATTTGCTATTCTTACAGACTTTCCACCATTCAAATAGTTCAAAAATAAAGAAAGCCGTGCGCTATGTGGCATCCGAATGAATGGTCTTCCTTATTGGGAAGATTAGATTCGCCTGGAGAATCTGTAGAATGTGATGACGAATTTTATTTGAGCGTGACTACAGGCCCTGGGTTACACAAGACGGTTTTGGATGAGCTACGCTTGTGGGGTTTCGGGTCTTTAGCAAACCCTCGCCGGTTGGTAATTGGCGTACGCGGTTGGTAAAAAAGGGGAGAGCTATGTTTGATATTGCTGTTAGGGTCAATCACACTCGATGCAAGGGCTCTACGCCAAGAATACACGACGGATTGGGTTTGACGTAGGCGTAAAAGCTTCCTGCTACCTTCGTACCGCTACACACACGTGCGCATGTACGCCTGGCCGTGATTCGGTTCATGCTTGTTAAGTAGTGATGTTTGAATATGTGTAGGACACAAACCTGGTGAGGCGTGGAATGGTTCCCTGCTGTATGTGATGACTGCTCTTGCGCAGAGCAGAAAACCGGACAACGTGACGCAGTCGGCATATTTATCCTCCTATCGGTTGTGACTTGGCAGAGCCGGAGGCTGTTGCTGCTGGAGGTGGTAGGACAATACGGCGATGTGCCGGTGGGAAGCGCGCAGCTGAGCGGTGTGTCCGGTGACGCGCGTCGCTGATAGGAGCTGCGGCGGGGAAAAGGCGCTGGGAGAATGTGGCGGGCGACGAGGGGATGATGAAGGGCGGTGAGGAGGTGGAGCTGGTGTTGGTTTAAGCGATGGGGAAGAGGCCCCGGGCGCAGCTTCTGAGGCACACGAGGCAGGATTAACGTTCACGAAGGTACGAACGAAGATGTGTCTTCGTTTGGGGTCTCTTTGGATTTGGGGTCGCTCTTTGAGCGATTCCAAAATCGTGGGCAATACTGGGAGAGAGAGACTGATTTATTTTGCGCCTGGCGCTCTACACGAGGCCGTGGTTTGTGGTGGGCTCGAGCTGGTGGCGTACGTTTATGGCTGACGCTGTAAATTTCTGTAGCGTACTCTCGAGGCGCAGGAGAAGGTTCGCGTACCGTCGTACTCCCAATAGGTCTACGAAACAAAAAGCAAATATCTACGTAACTCCAGTGCTTTAAAGCAAAAGGTGACAACAAACGTTGCTTGTAAGCAATTCCTCATTTTAATTTAGATACGCAAAAGCATTAATCAAACTCATATCACACTGTACTAATAAAAAGGCAGTTTTTGCACAAATACGTACTTGTTGCGCATATCAAATATTATTTTGCGGGTTGATGGTGTCTTCATCTGAGCCAATTTCATGAAATTTGGCCTCCATTCGCCGCTGACGTTTCTGACGGTATTTTTTCTGCGTTACCTTCCTCTTCCTTCCAATTTCCTCTCCAATAGCAGTCAAACGATTTTTAACCTGATTATAAAACTGAACATCTGCAGCACGTAGAGGATGCCAATTCACATCCGCATTTGTTAACGAGACGCAAAACATAAAAATGTCATTATAGAATTTTTCACCCCAGCGATACTTAGAGCCCAAAACCGTCCACAACTGCGACAATCGCCCAAAATAATTTTCCACAATCACTCTATCTGAAGAAATTTTCTGATTGTTTCTTATTTCACACTGAGATAAAATTCTATTCTGCGGTTTCTTCCTCGGATGGATTGCTCTAACATGCTCAAGCGAGCCTTGATACCCCTTGTCTATTAAAACACCCCACTGATCGGGATATTTATCCAGAAAATTCCCAGCATCGATAATATAGTTCTCTGTCTCGTCTTCTCGCTTTTGCAAAATCGTGTTGTGAGTAGAAATATTTGACAAAAATAGTTCAAAATCAGAACGACTTCCCGGTGCGTGATCAGAAACAGAAATTGCT
>JASCIV010000110.1:0-45383 GCA_030374735.1 Gracilaria caudata
ACACGGGGCGATGGTCAAGCCGTTATGCTTTTGGTCTACTATCCGTTGTATTCATTTAACTGCTCTACATTATCGATAATGGTTCAGTGTCCATCATGGTGCCCATCGCAAGCTGTGCTGGGTGTTTTGTTGGGCAATTTGATGGGAAGATTGTAAACAGTTCTCCCATCAAATTGCAATCTTCTTCGGAGAGAGCAATCTCTGATTGCCATCATTGGGATTGCAATTAATTGCAATCCAATCGATTGCGTTCCGCCCCTGGAAACGCCCGCGTTTGAAACCACCTAAGGTGTTTTACTCTCTTGTCGTTACCTAGTGTGTGAGGTACAACTATTATTCTGTAGGTCATAGCTGCGGTATGGAGGCGTCGTAAGTGTCGGGGTCTTTCGCAAACCCCTACGTACGAGCAAGTTAACGTACGTCTTCGTAAAACAGAGGGCGTGAGAGAGATCAAGTTGAAGATAATTTCGCCGTCAAACGCGACAACGTCGCGCAAATATCTCAGGGCACAAGAATCGAGCGCTGTGCTACTCTCACGCGAAGCGACACGACCCACAGCGTCCTCACAATCGCAGCCGCACAGGCCGCCAACCATAGAGCACCGCCGCCGTGCACCATCCAATCGCACGCGCCGCCTCCACCCCACGTGCCGTCCACATAGCACACGTGCGTCGTCTCGCGGACATGCCGAGCCCTTCCACCTGACACCTCGCACCCCCGTTCTCCGCCCCAATCCCGCCGCTCCAATTCTCCCCACCACCGTCGCGCGCGTCCCACCTCCGCTCTACGTACGATGCGCGCTGTGACGCAGAGCGCCTCCTTCGTCGCGCCGCAGTCACTTCCCTCATCTTTTCCGCGTCGCGCGCAGGCGCTCGTGTACAAGCGTCGTCGTACACCCGCGCCGTTGCACGTGGTCGTGCATCGCCGTCGCGTCGCGCCCTCGCTTTCGCTTCACGGTGACGAGCCACAACAATCCGCCACACAGCCGCTCGCACAGCCTTCCGTCGAAGATGCCTCGCGTCCCGTCGATCACAGCCCCGCATCCGCAAACGGCGTATCTTCCAACGTCACATCCACCCACAACACGCAATCCACTCGTCGCACCACCTCGTCGTCACAACGCTCTGCGCTCCAAATTTCGCTAGGCCCGGTAAACCTGTCCGTACCACCACGATGGTTATTGTTCACCGTGCCGCTTATGTGGGGTTCATTCGCCCCCGCCGTCCGTCTGCTGTACTCTCAAGAGCCGCATCAAGATCCCGCCATATTCAATTCGGAGCGTCTCCTATTGTCCACCATCATCTATGTACCCATTCTCTTGTCCGAGGCGCGTGCATTTCTCACTCGCAACCAATCCTCCCCCGACGCTCGCAATCGCTTTTCGTTTTTTCCGGCGGGCATTGAGCTCGGCGTGTATGTATTTCTGGCCAATGTTGCACAAGTCATTGGTTTACAACAGACCAGTGCCAGCCGCGCCGCTTTTCTCGTTCAATTACAAACGGTGATAGTGCCAGTTATGGCCGGCGTATTTGGCAACGCCAACATCCCAATCTCCACGTGGGCGTCGTCTGTTGTGGCCGTCACGGGTGTGGCTTTGCTCAGTTCGGACAAGGGACACGGTACCGTCGCCTCTCTATCCGGCGATGCATTGGAAGTACTTTCCGCACTCTTCTTTTCCCTGTATGTGTTCAGATTAGAAAAGTATTGCAACAGCGTAGCCGCCAACCCGTTGGTGGCCACCAAGATCGCCGTACAGGCACTTTTGTCTATTGGCTGGGCGCTCTTTGCTCAGGTCGGCTCAAACATTGTGCACGCACCCTCCGATGCACCGCCACACGTCGTGACGTGGACTGTGAGCGCTGTCGCGATTAACGCGCTCATTGTGGCGTGGACGGGCTTGGTGTCGTCGGCTCTGTCGGGATGGGCGCAGACGAAGGGACAACAGGGCGTGCCAGCTAGTGAGGCGGTGGTCATTTTTGCTACGCAGCCGTTGTGGGCTAGTGCACTTGCGGCTGTTTTGCTCGGCGAGAGCTTTGGACCGCGTGGCTTGGCGGGTGGCGCTCTTATCATTGCGGCAACGTTGATTGCCAGCAGAAAAGGGCAACGGGAGGAGGACGAGGAGAAGCAAACGTGATAAAGGTACAAGTTCGACGTCTGGAACATGACGACGGCCATATTTCATTCTGGGATATAACCTTATGATGAGCTTATTTGTCGTGATGGAGTTCTTTGTCATCGTGAATTTTGTGAACATACATACATATAAAAAGAAAAGTGATGGGAGAGGACTGCGCATGAAAAAGAATCCTTACAATCGTGCGACGGCTGCAGGAGTTCTGTCCTTATAAGCCATTTGAAGCTGCGACAACGATATGTTATGGATACCATCCGTAACACAGGGGATTCTGTTGGAGATCGTTTTACGCTGTATAATATGTGTAGTGAATTGCTTATGCTGCAAGCAGAGTCTGTTGTACATTCCCTCAGCGTTCACTAGAAACCAATCAACTGCAAATAGAAGGGTAAGTGGAGCACTGGGTGCTCAGTTCGTTCTTTTCTATTGCACCTGTGTTTCCCCCGTGAAACGCTCAGCATTCTGCACAGAAACGTAGGTTGCATTCTGTCACGGAAGTTGAATGCCATTCCCTCATCTACACTTTGGCCTACGGCAGTGTGCAGAGCCGAGTCTTATTGAAACTTTGAAACTGTGGCTCCGCACTTGTGTTGTTGATGCTTAGCGCTTTAATCTTCACCTCCTGTACACGGATCAAAGGGGCGAGTCAAGAAAGCAGCTTCCATTGGAGAGGCTCTACGCAAGCCTTACACGAAGATATCCCGCGTGCGAATAACTGTTCGCAAAAGAGCCAGGTATGTAGAAAGAAAGCAATCCTTGTGCCAGTTCATAATTGGCTTTTGCAGTATAACAATCTTGTTGAAACGTTATATTCTGTTGAGTCACATTCTGTTACGGGGTGTATATATAGTCGTACGAAGGAGCAGCTTGTTCCCCGAAGGTCCGCAGGAGGGTGAGTCTGCATCTGGGTCAGCTTCCACCAGACCAGCGTTAGCACAAGGTACCTGTAGTACTCTACTGTAAAAGCCTTCAAGGTACTACCTTCAAGTTGAAGCTAACTTTGTAACCACTTGTACTAACACGGGTCAACAAGTGCGTTGAAGAACTTGTAGTTGACGACGGTAAATCCTATCTAGACTTGAGCCCAATGCTCGGTTTTATTTTCCCGCCAAAAAAGGACCGAACAGGTCACATCGACATCAAGCGCGTCCCCTCAGGACTCCTGAGTCAGGAGACGCGCTTGGTGTCGATTGGCCAAGGACTTTTGAAAATTCAAATTGAAAATTCCATCTCAAGTCAAAAGTGTGCCTTCACACATTGGTTTCAATATATCTCATTAGGAAGATGGGCACAGCGCTTCCTTCGTACAAGGCCGCGTTGCATCTCAGCTTTCTCAGGAGTAGTTCGTCACACACTTCCTTCCCACCAACTATTCCGCAACCCCGCCACTACTGTCATCACCATCATTCACCCAACCGCCTCCAATTATTCCATTCTTGCGAGTGTCCCCTTCACTCACCATTTTTCGAATCTTCCTCCCCATCGTGATAGCGGATGGTAATACCATCGCGTTCCGTGTCCATAACCGTCTTTTAATATAGATTTTGTACCTTTGCTTTAATCATTGGCGCCCAGAGCTTTGTTCTGAAGCACCGGTCTTGGGGCGAGACGCAGGTCGTTCGAGTCATACCAGGTCGTGAAGAAGCGCACGTTTCGTTACGCGAATCCTCCCACCTCCATCACCACGGAACTCTTGTTCTTTTAATATGGCGCTGCCACCATCGCGAAGCCGGAGCCGAGGGGATCACCTTGCTTCCGCTCCAGAGCCGCAAGCAACCTTCCAGTTCCCGCGAATGACACCCGCGGAAATCCAAGATGACATGAAGAATATTTACAACTGCCCCATCACCCGAGAAACGCTCAAAAACCCATCTGTCACAGATGCCAAAGGAGTTATGGACTTCTTCATCGAAGAAGTGCATGGGAAGCGAGCGGAAGACATGGCTCAGCCAGAATTTGAAAGTCTTGAGTGCGTGGACCATCCGGAACTGTACGAGCAGAGCATTCCGACTATGCACTACATCATTGAGTGCCAAAAGCTATGCCAAGCCGCGAGCTTCAACGAGTTTAGCATCCGAGATATCCTCGCCCCAGAAAAGACCCGTTTCCTCTGGCAGCTCTCAGCGCTGATGAATTTCAGCAAGTTCCGTGCCACCAGGCAAGAATTCTTCGACAACATGACCAAGCAAGCCGACGATTTGATCGAAGCGGAACGAAACATTCTAACGGAAAAGTCCAATCTTCGACAAGAAATCTCAAGTATCGAAGAAAAGCGCACAGCAGAAGAACCGGAAGTGGAAAAGGTGCGGCAGACTGTTTCAGAATTCAGCATGGAACTACACGAACTTCATAAACAGCAGCGAGCGCTAATGGAAGAGACTAGGGAGATTAAGGAAATTCTGGCGCATAAAACGAAGACAAGCGCGTCACAACTATCGCAAAAGTCGAAGCTAAAAGACGACAATGAAAGTATGGCCGCAAAGGTAGTATCATCACCTGACCGTGTGAAGGGGGAGATAGACAGCATGCGGGACTCCCTCGAATCTGAAAATAGGCACATTGCGTCGTCGGAAAGAGAGCGTCGATCCTTGAAACACTTAGCGGAGGCTCTAAACGCAGCGAAACGTTCAGCAAAGGGGGCATATCAAGCCGTAGAGGAGAACATTGAGAGTCAGAGCAAGGTGAGAGAACTTGAACAACGTAAACAGAAATATGAGTCAAAAAATGAGCAGTTTGAAGAAGAGGTAGTGACCATCGAAGAGACACAAGAACAACTGAAGCGGTGGATTGAATCAGCAGAGACAAAAATTGCTCGAGTTGAAGAACAGCAGAACGAAATCGAGAAAGGAAATACTGAGGAAGATCACGTTCTCGTTCAAGATCGAATGGAGTTGACGCGCGAAAAAGAGAAAATGGAGCAGATCCTGCACGAGAAGAACAAAGAGAAGGAAGAATTGGCCAACGAGACCGCGAAAGCTTTGGAAACGTTGGGGCGAATGTATGAAGATTGGTTTGAGACGCACAACAAAGTAGATGCATCTCGTGCAGAGCTGCATACAAGCTTGCAAAAGGCTTTGTCTCTTATGCTCAACAGAGACAGCGAGATGATTTCCAGATTGGGAGATTCTTGAGATCTCCTACCGCTGTGACGGTAAGTGTCTACATGGAAGAGTACATCGACGTCAACAACTGATTTTCTTTTCTCAACGTTTTGTTGGGTAGACCATGAACTCTTAGGAATCCATCATCATACCTCAGATTTACATTTAGCAGTCGTCAACGCACGTTAGAGTATGCTATATGCTTGAAACTTCGATGATCAGCTCATCCTGTACGCCGTTTGAGCCATCGATTTCATTCAAAAAGCTTTGTCTCACCGCAGGATCCTCTCCGCCCCATTTAACTCTCTTTCCTAGACCTGGCTGTGTAGAAATTGAGCACATTGCTTGCTTACGGCCTGACTAGAGGGCATGGGCGAGAGTGCATGGCTGTTCTTGAGTTTTTGTTGTGCTCGTGTAGTGATTCTGCAGACATAAAACTCGACTTCGCTTATTCTACCTTTTCAGACATCTGCGAGTCGATTGAGTGTGGTTGACGCTTCCATATTCTTTCCTCTCTGGCACGCTTTATCTCCTTAGTTGATGTTGGAGGCGCCTCTCCTTCAGGTGGATAGACAATATACGAAGTCTTGCAGAAGAGAGAATTGTCAGCACTCTCAGGACGCGCCACAGCAAAGCGTTCGAATCGTAACTTACATTGTGAATGATCCTCTCCAAATATGGGTACGCACCAGTCCCAAGATAAACAGTGGCGGCAATGGGCGTAACGATATAAACGCTGAACTTCAAGGCTTCGAGCCATTGCCGCCCGGCATGTCCGCTGGCCATGACACTTCAGCGATATGAGATACCCTTCGTAACTTGCAAACAAAAATTCAGGAATGAGTTTCTTTCGAGCTCTTAAGTAAACTTGACCTGGACAAGTGATAGAGAGCTAAAGTCACCACAAGTGAAGAAGGCGGCGCGGCATTTCGCCACCCCTTTGACCTCGATGTTGTGTAACTTGTACTTTTATGTAATGATGTTGAAAAAGACTGTCGCAGTCTACCCTTGGTGCGACAGTATCCCTCACACGTTCGTACCGTACCGTAACATACGATTCTGGATTCAAAGTCAGGATCTGTCACAGAGGCTGGAAAAAAATTAAGGCAAATATTATTGTTTCGTATTCCAAACCGCAGGTTCCTTCACAGTTTCAACTCCGAACCCTCTCACTAGAAGGACTCGATTCACCGTCATACCTCGAGTTCTTGAACCTTCCGAATCCTGGGCCTAACGTTCACGGGCTGTCGTCAACTGCTACAGTTGATGAAGAAATGCTCTCTCAAGATCACCCGCCAGTGGTTCACGTCGCACAAACCCAGCCGTTCAAGTACAGGAGCTGACTTTCTTGTGTTTCGACATCTTCAAATATAACACAAGCCTGACCTTTTTGGTTCAGCTATGCCGAGATCTACGCGTGACTCAGGGCAGGATGCCTCCACTGGGTTGGCTTTTGGAACTGAAGTTGCTGGCTTTGACGAAGAATTGTACGATGCTTCCGGACCGCTTCGAAACCGGAAGGGTTACGTTACTTCTATTAATCCTTCGGAAGTTGAACCCGAACAGGAGAAAAAAGATGAACTGGAGGCAGCGTTCTTGGCCTCAAAGAAGGCGAAGGCTGCCAATATCACTGCGCCTGAGTATCTCATTGCGGAAGCTGAAGCAGCATCGGCGAAGCTGAACCCTCAAGACCCGTTTAAGCCATACATGCCAAAGACCATTGCTGAGCAGCAGAATTCTTATCTCGCTAGAGGTCGAAAACGAGTTCTTTCTCCTCTCAGGGCGGAACATGCGGCGAACGCTGCAAAGCAAACAAGCTCTGCTGTCGAGCATTCTAACGTAAACGCTGAAGCTGCGATAAGCGGGAAGCGCCCTCCACGTCCGAACGCGATTAATTCTGAAGTCACGCCCACGTCTCGTCCAAAGCGAAGGCGGCGCTGGGATGTCGTCGCCGACAGTACAACGACTAGTACCCAAGTAACTGCCGATGATGAGCCTATTCCGCTGAATGCGACTCCCGTACCAGATGCATTGCCCCCTTCCGCTCCGCATACTTTCTCAAAACCACCGATTCCTGCGCAAACAAGATGGGATGCCCCAGTGCCAGTATCAAGTAGCGCCTCTCGTCCTTCAAGATGGGATGCCACACCTGGCAGCATGTCATTGTCACAAGTAACTAAGAAGTCTCGATGGGATGAAACACCATTGGTACAAGCTGCTGCTGGTGCAGGTACGACGCCAATGGTTCGGACGGGGTCGGCCGCGCTAAACACACCCTTCCTAAAGAACGGTGCAATGCCTTCGGATAGCATTAACTTCACTCGATGGCAGGCAGATATTGAGATGCGAAACCGACCTCTGACGGATCATGAGTTGGACGAACTATTGCCATCCGCAGGATACACCATACTTGAACCTCCTGATTCTTACAAACCTGTGCAAACTCCCGCCCGATTGCTGACGAAGACACCTGCCGCTCCTCAGACCCCTTTGTATAGCCTTCCCACTGAAAATGGATTTGCTCGGGAAACATTGGGGATTCCAGTGGAGTTGCCGGATGCACTCAAGAGCATTGAAATGAAGCCTGAGGATTACAAGAATTTTGCAAAGGTCCTAGACAAGAACTCCAAGGATGAGGATCTCCCCCATGAAGAGCAGGTTGAACGAAAGATCATGCGATTGCTATTGAAGATTAAGAACGGTACTCCTAATGTGAGAAAGGTAGCTATGCGACAAATCTCAGAAAAGGCTCGTGATTTCGGAGCTGAACCTCTCCTGAAACAAATACTGCCACTGCTTATGTCGCCCACCCTCGAGCACCAAGAGAGGCATCTTTACGTCAAAGTAATCGACCGCATACTCCACAGACTGCGTGATCTCGTCCGTCCTCACGTCCGCCACATACTTGTTGTCATTGAACCCATGCTCATCGACGATGACTACTACGCGAGGGTCGAAGGAAGAGAGATTATATCTAATCTCGCCAAAGCCGCTGGGTTGCCTACTATGATATCTACCATGCGACCTGACATCGATCATCAAGACGAATTTGTGCGTAACACTACAGCTAGAGCGTTTGCTGTCGTTACTTCCGCACTTGGTATCCCCTCGATGCTTCCTTTCTTGAGAGCGGTTTGTGGAAGCAAGAAGTCCTGGGAAGCGCGGCATACTGGTATCAAGACAGTACAACAAATAGCAATTCTCATGGGTGTTGCACTGCTTCCACATTTGAGAGAACTCGTCGAAATTATCCAAGGCGGTCTTCAAGATGAACAAGGTAAGGTGAGGCTTATCACAGCTCATGCACTTGCAAATCTTGCGGAGGCATCTGCTCCATATGGCATTGAGTCTTTTGAATCTGTCTCAGAGGCTTTATGGAGCGGGATTCTATTGCATAGAGGAAAGACTTTAGCAGCTTTCCTAAAAGCCATTGGGTTCATGATGCCTCTTATGGAACCAACGGAAGCGAATGAAGTGGCCAAAGACGTAAATCCAATACTGATTCGGGAATTCAAGTCACCGGATGAAGAAATGAAAACGGTTGTGCTCAAAGTCGTCATGCAGTGCGTTTCGTGTTCTGGCGTTGAACCGAGATATGTTCGGGAAGATGTGGCTCCCGAATACTTTCGGTGTTTTTGGATTCGCCGAATGGCCCTGGACCGACGAAATTTCCGAGCCGTCGTAGACACTACTTTGCAGATCGCAATGAAAATTGGTGTCCCAGATGTTTTGGGTCGTCTCGTGGGAGATTTGAAGGACGAATCCGACCCATACCGGCGTATGGTCCTCGAAACTGTCGAAAACGTCACTGACAAACTAGGTTTGTCAGGGGTGAACGGTGCTCTAGAGTCCCGTTTAATAGATGGTCTACTTTTTGCTTTTCAAGCTCAAGGAAACTATAACGATTCTGGAAGTGCGCTAAGAGCATTATCCGTCGTTATTCAAAAACTAAGTCGCCGAGCAAAACCATATCTTCAACAAATTGTAGGTATCGTAAAATGGCGCCTGAACAACAAGAGCGCGAAGATTCGAGAAAATGCGGCGGATTTGGTCAGCAACATTGCGACAGTTATAAAGACGTGCGATGAGGATGCCTTAATGGGACATATGGGTACGGTTTTGTTTGAGTATCTCGGAGAAGAATTTCCTGATGTACTAGGGTCAATTCTCCGCGCAATGACATCGATCGTGGAGGTAATTGGGATCAACGACATGCAACCACCGATCAACGAACTTCTGCCTCGATTGACTCCGATTCTGAAGAATAGACACGAGAAGGTTCAAGAGAACTGTATCATTTTAGTTGGGAAAATTGCAAACAAAGGAGCCCACTTTGTTTCTCCAAAGGAATGGATGAGGATATGTTTCGAGCTGCTTGAGCTCCTTAAAGCCCCCATTAAGGCCATCAGAAAGTCAGCAGTTGCTACATTTGGATATATTGCGAGGGCCATTGGACCGAGTAATGTGCTTACAACCCTGTTGAACAATCTCAAAGTTCAGGAACGAACTCAACGTGTCTGCACGACGGTAGCGATCGCTATTGTTGCAGAAACATGCCAACCTTATACGGTGCTTCCATCAATGATGAACGAATATCGAATTCCCGAGCTTCACGTGCAAAATGGAATCCTGAAGTCCTTGTCTTTTCTATTTCAGTATATACGAGACATGGCTGGAGACTACATCTACGCGGTGACTCCGATGCTGGAAGACGCCTTGATAGATCGTGATCTTGTACACAGGCAAACGGCATGCACAGCGGTCGGACATCTTGCGCTCGGTGTTCGTGGGCTCGGGCTTGAGGACGCTCTCGTGCATCTATTGAATCACGTGTGGCCGAACATATTTGAAACAAGTCCCCATGTGATCAATGCTGTGATCTCGGCCATTCAGGGATGTGCCGTCGCGCTGGGTCCCGGGCCGGTACTTATGTATTTACTTCAAGGGCTGTTTCATCCAGCAAAGAAGGTGCGAGAAGTGTATTGGCGGATATACAACGGTATTTATATATATGCACAGGAAGGTCTTGTACCGTCCTACCCAAGTCTGAGTACTGCTGATGTGCAAGCAAGTTCAGACGACGAGTTTGGTAATGATCGATATGAAAGACATGAATTATTCCTCGTTGTGTGATAATGGAGAGTCCTTCGACTTGATGTATCATACTTGTATTACACATTGAAAACTCGTTTAAAAGGTCTTAGAGTCTATCTTTTGTCTGACTTTCCATCTCTATCGCACAACGTACACTCCGGGTACAAACACACAAATGCTCGGGACATGTTGAAGTAACGAGACGAGTTTTATGATGACTATTTCGACTTCTTACACTAAAGTTTCAGTAGAATGTACAGTGAGGTTATTCTCACTCCGCCGGAAGGTCAAAACCGACTCTTCCAAACACGTTAGAGTTTCGCCATCAGCACCGTCGTTAATGATCCCACCGATTTCTAGTCGTCTGAAAGACAATACTTGAAAAGCGTTGTCACGATCTTCAGCGGGAGTACTTGCTGCAGAAGACAGTCGCAAATCTGTGAACGATCCATTTCAATTGAGTTTGTTGTTTAGAACAGAAACAAAAAGAAAAGCTTTAACAGCGTACCCCTAGATCAATAGTTATGATAACCCTTTCCCCCATTTCAACGTACACACATGACTCCATGTTCATTAGCTACTGTTCAAAAGTAATCGCGAGCGTCGTATAGGCAGGAACGCATTTACGGTGTCCGGACTCCACTTGAGTTAAATGACGAATGCTGTTCGAAGTAATTTGCTACGTCTTGCTCGGTGTATGGGGCCGGTTGACCTGCAGCTACCATCATGCCTTTTCGCCATGCCATTGCGTTAAACGGAGTCCCATCCATGTTCTCCAAGCGATCTAGGGTTGCATCGGTTTCTTGTTCACAACAGTTACAAACAACTCGCAAAGGACCATCAGAAAGTTGTTGTGGCCTGAGCATGATGCTGTTAAAGCAAATGTGGCACGATACGTAGGTTGTGATATCTGTTGTATCGATGTCAACACTATCCATGAGATCGTTGTTCGACCTTGACATTGACTTGTGATGGGTACGCCGAATGCGACGGGCTGGTCGTCGGGGATTGTTTTTTCTCTTGCATGTTGGAGTGATTCGCGTCTGAGCGGAGCATGGCCTCGACAAGTTGAAGACGAAAGCCATCATGGGCCTGGTTCACTGGAGCAATTCTCAACCTTTCTGCTCCCGCTCCACCCTCTTCAGAGAAAGGAGTTATAGCCGAGTAGTTAATAAAAGGAGAGGCGAAGTTTTCCGAATTCTAATTGCAGGGAATTCTGAACCTGCAGTGCTCCATCAAGATTGCCTGCAAACCGAAACGTGATTCGGAAGTGCATTAATTCTTATCGTTCCCACAGGGTTTTCTACAAATCGAGAGCAAGTGCGAATCTGCAACCTGCATCGCTCCCCTCTGCGTCTGACTTCACTGCAACTGGTTGGTTTGAATTGGTTCGAGCATTGGGTTCATCATTTTCATTGGGTGAAGAATAGAATACGGCGTTGTCATTGGCAGCTCAAAAATGTTGCCGATGGGGGCATTACATTTCGAACTAGTGCATACTAACGGTGCGCTCCTATTGGTTGAAACTACGAAAGGTAGAGCTACATCAATCTCCCACTCCAGCTACAGTACAAACCATGCGGCCGCCTTTAACAGATCTATCCGATCGCGAATATCGACTCGATACTCACTATCGATGGCCGCTCGTCGGTATATTGACGGCCGCTCGCCGTCGTCACCCGCTCGCTCGCCGTCCTCGCTCGCTTCCTCGTCGTTGTCACCGGCTTGCTCGCCGTCAGTGTCGTCGCTTGCGTGCTTGGCGTGGTCGCCCACTCGCTGAGAACCGGTGTGCCCCCAAAGTGGAGCGTCGCGTTCACCACGACGGATGTCGCCGCCGAACGCGAGCGCGCCGCGCCGTCGTTGTCCACCGCCGTTGGCGCGGTTGCCGCGTCGTCCACGTCCGATCTGCGCGTGTCGCCTGCGCGCGGAGCCTGCGCGCAAGCCCAACTCGTCCTCCGAGCGTGAGCGCGAGCTTGCACACGCTGTGCCGCGCGAAAACGGCGCGCCCTCGCCGCGCGCTTCGTCGCGTGCGCGGACGGAGGGTGATGCGGCGCGGGCACGGGGGGAGAACGATGCTGACTTTGCGTCGCAAGCGTTTGTGCAGTCGTGACGCGAGGATGGTTCACCTTCGCCGCCGTCGCCGCCGCCGCCGCCGCCGCCGCGCGAAAAAGGCGGGGGTGATGATGATGGCGATGCGGCATCGCGCGATAGAGAGCTGTCAGACGCACGACAAGAGAGAGAGGATGAAGATGCGCAGCGCGCTTCTCGCGAAGCTTCTGTGGCACGTGATCACGACGCGGCGCATAGGTGCACGGGCGTCCGGACGGCTCGTTTGACCATCCGTTTGGGGAGCGGGACGTGGTTTCAACCATGGATCTGTCCGACGTCTCCAACTACACGTTCGACATAAAGAACGAGCAGAGCGCGAGCAAGCTGATGCGAGCCATGTCCAAATCGGAGCTGTACGAGCATCTTCGCGTCACGCACCAGAAGCGCGGCATTCGTCGCTCGGTGGGCGCAGTCATTCTAGTGCACAATCATCGCTTCCCGCACATTCTGTTGCTGCAGAGGAAGGATGGACGCGGAGAATACGTGATGCCGGGAGGTCGACTGTGACCCGGCGAGAGTAATGAAGATGGGCTGCATGGAGAGCTGCTGTCCAAACTGACGCCGTCTGCACCCGCGGGGCGCGAGCAACACGATGCCACTCGTCCGGATGTCGGTGAGAAATGTACGATTACTTCTTTGTCACACCACAGCTCTGTCACTAAAATGTGTTTGCTCAATGCCCACCCCACTGCGCATCCTCAACACAACTTCCCCCTGCGCCCACAAAGCCGCCCGTCAGTTTTTCGTGCTTGCCGTCGTTGAACTGGTTGACGCTGACCCGTGTTGTTTCCGTTCTTTTCTTCTTTTGTTCGTGTGTTTTGCCCGTCGCGTCCTCACATCGCCAGTGTGAAGGTGGTACGCCATTGATTTTGACCGCCGATACTTCCCATACGTGCTCGTTTACGTCACCAAGCCCAAGGAGGAGCTGCACATCTACGCCATCTCACTGCCGAGCAAGCTCACCTTCGCCGTGCCGAACAACCTGCAGCTGTTGACCGTTCCGCTGTTTGATGTCTTCAACAACTCAACGTACGGTGATGTCATCAGCGCCGTTCCGTCCGTTCTATCAGAGTATCACTTTGTCTACTGCTAAGCAGCGTTTCGCCGCGGCGAGATTTTTTTTTTCTTGCATTCCGACGTTTCCGTCCTCAATACCTCGCTGTGTACGCCATGTTGCGGGTCCACACACTTCCACACACACACACACACACACGCATCTGAACAAACACAAACACATTGTAATTACAAAAAGTTGAGTCCGTTGTATCATGTTCATTCAATGTGAACCGTGGCGTCGTAGACGAAAACAGATGCGTCTCCTACACTTCGTTGCGGCGCAGTGACGAACGTAATGGCGGTGGTGTTGACCGATTGTCAAATGAATGATCATGATGATTGTCAAAGGCGAGTCAATCTTTGTGAAGCCTGCCGAGAAACTGCCCAGTGGGCAAGCAAAAGTTCTGCGTCGACACAAGAACTGATTTAATTCTGAAAACGCGTAGTGAACGGCACCGCGGGCGTCTATTGACGTTCACTTGGGCGCCGCGTTATCCTCGGCCACAATCTCCTTTATGGCCGACTTCGCGAACGTTGATCTCAGGCAACTGAAGCGGGACGAATGGTCATGGGACACTTGCATTACGAACGATTTTCAGGAGCTTCAAGCCTTTATTGTATCTTTCAAGCACAAGAAAGTTCTGCTCAAACAGGAAGAAGGCCGCTTTGTGCTTCCCGGTTGCCTGTACTATCGTAACGATTTCCCATCGGCCTTTAAACCTGTATGCATAATACCGGATGTCCAAGAGATGATCGACTGCAACTTATCGCTCATTTTCCTTCGCCAACTGTGGAGGAGAGTGAGAACTGTGGTTGTCGACCGCCATCATAGAGATTACGAGAAAGTTGTAGTGCTGCTAGAGTTCACGGACCGCCTACATTCAAATACTATCGTCTTGCCCTCCTCTGAAGGTAATCAACTGTTTCGCTGGATCCCGGTAGAAGAAGCGAAAGTTTTTCACATGATAAATGAGGCGCAAAAATCAATTGGGATGGAGATAAAGCGCATTGCAGCAGGCGTTGAACCACAAAATCGCCTATCATGGCAACGTCGGGGATGGTTTGGCGTGGCTACATCGTGGATGAAGCATCAACTTTCAACAGTCTGCGAGACTTCGCTCACCGACGATATCATTCAACTCCGATCCTCACATCTTGGCGTCATTTTGACAGCGAACACCACAAAGGGGCCTTTTTTCCTCAAGTGTACCTGTGCTGAAAGCAACGACGCTTCTTTTACAAGAACACTTGCTCGTTTATCACCGTCTCATGTGAAATCCCCTGTAGCTGTGGACACTGACAAACAGCTGCTACTCACAGCTAACTATGGTGAAGTGTTAGACCCGTGGGACCTGTGCGAAAACGAGAAACGTCTTCTCACTTCCAACTACGCACACTTTCAAATGGATACAATGAACAGTGTACGAGAGCTCATTATCGCTGGGTTTCCAGATATGAGGATTCCAAGACTTTTAGAGCGTTTGGAACGATTAGAAAGCTGCTCGTTTTTTAGTGCACTGGGCAAGTTCGACGAAAGGGCTGAGAGGGAAGTAGAATTCTTCAGAAGCTGCAGACAAGAGATTGAGACGGAATTAGGAAAACTAGAGACTTCACCAAAACTCGCAGCAACCGTAACGCACAACGACTTGTTCAGTTCTAACATGTACTGGAATGTTGATGCAGAGAAGTACATGTTTTTTGATTTCGTGGATAGCTATATTAGCCATCCGTTTGCATGTGATATGGAAAGCATGGACGAGAAGCAGTATTTGACAGAGTGGAGTGCAAAGACGGGCGCGACAACGCAGGAGCTCGAGAAGTTCATTTCTCCGGGCTACATTAGTCATCTATTAGCAGTACTTGTGTTACGGTTGGAAGAGGCGCAGCGTGCGGAATTTCCAGAGTCAGAGCAAAGCCTTGAGGAAGCGTGCAGTGCGCTACTCTTCTTAAACAGTACCATGCCAGGTTGGAAGGCTCCCGAGTAGTTTCAAATATCATCTATGCCGTCTTTTCGAAGAACCCGTGGTGATCCCTTGTCTTGTATTGTGATCAAACTTGATATGATGCACGAGCCTCATTTTACCACCTCTTGTCAGAGGTTCTGGCATAATGAACTTAGCTTTGCATATCTTGCATACGTAATCTACCTCTTTCTTCGCTTTCGAAGAGTGGCGGGAAGAGGAAGCTGAATAACTCTTCCCACTTTTGGAGTCACCACTCTCCATATGAGTGTGAAGCCGAGAACGAGGGTATGGGCAAGCAAAGAGAAAGAGGTTTTGAATGAAGATATAGAAAGAAACAGCTTTAATGAGGCCGGCGACGGGTGGAAAGATTGCCGAGAGCGCGGCGGTTGTCTCCAGGTCCAGAACTTTCATGTCGCTCCACAGAATGATGATGATCACAGAATGAGCTAGAGAGCGTCACGTAACGCACTACGGCGGGGTCGGTCAAAATTGGACACCTTGAGACTATTTTGGCCCTTAGAGCAAGTCTCTCTCTCTCTGTGCCAAATATCTCATGCATACTCTCAAAACGAAGTTGGAAACATAGCACCACAAATATGTCACAAATAACCCAAATCGCGACATTCGCGAGGAGCACTTCATTAGAAACAAGAACTTGGACATTGCTCCTGCAGAGTACTACAAAATGCCCTGATGCACGAATTCGTCGGACACCAGGACGTTACTTGACTCACATTATAATACATTTAGGCGGCATGAAGGACTGCAGCCAATGAACGCGTGTTCAACAGTGCAGCAAAAGGACTAATCCGAACCCAATCTTGACACCTCCGCCGCCGAGCAACTACGGACACATTGGAGAAAACTGTGAAATCTGAAGACATGATATCCCTAGAAAGAAGTAGAAACCTTCGTAAACTACTCTTCTGCATTTACATCAACAAATTTGTCCTTTGGAGCCCCACAGGCCGGACATACAAAGTCGTCGCCGTAAAATTTAAACTCTCTCCCAGCAGCAGGGAACAGAGTATAACCGCAATCCGAGCATTGATATGCATGCACAGTCGCCTTCGCCGGTTCTCCAGAGCGCGCGGGGTAATCAAGATCTTCGGTGCTGGGTTTGGAAGCTTCCTCTGCTTCCGCCGCCTCCGCCTTAGCTGCCTCCTCCTCAAGCCGTCTGACTCTTTCCTTTACAACTCCATCGAAAAGAAGCTTCGCGTCCGCTTCATCTAACCGCAACGCAGCAGCAGCAGCCAACGGCACCTCTTCTACTTCATTATGCTCGATTTCATGTGTGACAAAGTCGCGATAGCACCTTTCGAGCATGTTTCTTTGCAGATCGGCAACGGTGGATGCGCTGTAGGGAAACAATGAGACAAGTTGCAACCCAGAAACCTTTTCAGCACTCAGAATCCTTTCAGTAATGAACAGAAGTTTGCCCAACAAGCTCGGAGAGTCACTCATAGTTGCTGCCAATTTGTTAATGGCGTTGACAGCCTTGTCGTCTCCAACACGCAAGAGTTTCTTAACCATTGCCACCTCTTGAATGGTTGATGGTACAATAGTCTTTTCAGCAACAAGCGTGGCAAGATAAGACGCAAACATAGCGCCACGTAAGATGCCCGGTCCAAGTTTCCGTTTGTACTCCGAGGCAATCTCCCGCTTTGCATCGGGAGTGTTCCCGTACAGAACTATAACCTGGCCAAATTCGTCCACAAGACTGGCCTGGCGGGCTGCAAAGCGTTTTTTTGCGAGCCAAGCCACACCAACCATGACTGCTGACGCAGCCATATAAGGCACAAAGGACCAAAATCCTACAGTTTTCGGTGCCATCAAGTCAGTGCGTCTTTGAGAGGGAAGAGGTTGCATCTCAGTGAAGCGATCTGCATCAGGACGCCGCATAGGGCTGATAGCTCGCGCGCTGGCGACGCGGATAGTGGAAGGGGGCAGTTTGGAATGTTGGGCATTGTGATAGGTCGGGAGCTGAGACTCATTGTGCTGCTCAGCTGAACAAGAAACCGGGCGAGTGGCGCGATTTGCGGAAAAAATGAGCGAGCGACGGCGACGCGTAGACAAGGAAGTGTGGAGAGTGGCGGTATGTCTGCGCGAAAGCACCGGCGCCGCGGGCGAGAACGCAGCGGGAAGCCCGTTGCGATTCATCTGAGAGCGGTCGAACAGCGAAGACGGGCTACCAAAGAAGGCTTTCGCTGGCGACCAATCGAGCGGGATGCGAACAGCTGAGCGGCTGGTGGGGTTGAGTAGAATGCGTTCTCGGAGGGGAGCTGAAATGTATGGATCAAGGCGAGCGCTGGCGAGATTGTTCGTTCCGAAGCTCTGCAGCGCAGATTGCACGCCGAGATCAACGCGGCAAAATGGATCGGCGGCGCCGATCTATTTTCTGCCTCGCCACGTGGCCAGCTTATCGTGTTCAACCTTCGTTCCGCTGTTCGGCCTTGATGCACGTGCAAGATCTGTTCTTGCAGAGAGCTGTGAATGCCGCACGAGTGGTGCGGTACGACGTCCGTACGCCAAGAGATGAGCGAACGCCCGTCCGACGTCGTCATCCCAGCTACGCCTACACCCCCTCGCGACAAATCGCTTTCTCGCCGTTCGCCCGGATGCTCGGTCGCCTTCCTGCGCTCCAGGTCCGAAGAGCTACTTAGTTACCTGGTAACCGCCGCCGACATTATCGCAGCAGCTTCTCAGTCTGTTCTGACAACCTTCAAAGCAACTGATCCCCTGGCTCCGTGTGAGACCGTCATCCTTGCGGAATGGATCGCGCCCTCCGGTTTCACCATCCAGGCGCTATCCATATCGCCCGATGCAGCTGTTATAGCTCTGATATTGGCTGACGAACTTTCCGCCGTCTTGACACTTCTCCGTCCGCGCTCATTAAGCTGCTTGCTACGCGTTGCGCTCCCATGGTCAAAAGACGTCTGTGCACGCCAAGTTTTCTTTTCACAAGCTGCGCTCACACTTAGCGATGACCAGAAGCTTAGACAAAACATGTTACCACAACATCTGCAAGCGGCATTTCTAGAGATGGACAAACAAACTTCTCAGCGCAGTGCTTTTGCAAAACCATGTCGCCCACAAAAGGAAAGAGCTGCACCGTTCTCAATCGCTATTGCGCTTGATCTCTTGCTCGTGTACTCCTTTAGTTCATGCTACACTCGAATTCACACTTTCTCGTCGCATCGAAGCCCCAACAGCAGCGCAGAGCTCATGTCATTGCCCACCCTTCCCACCAAGGACTACACGCCTGTATTACACGACAACACATTTCTGCATACGCTTCAGAGCCCTTTGTTGCCCATTTCAGATCTTCGCGTAGTTAAATTGCTCGCCCTTTGTAGAAAACCCCCCGCACTCCTCGCGCTCGCTCAGTTACCGTCTAGAGAGCTAGCTGCATCCGTCTTTCACGAACACTCAGTCATGATTACACCGCTGATTGTGCGCGACAGCAGAGGAATATTATTTGCACACTGCGGCACCGGGGGTTACATTCTGGAAACCTCTGCACAAGAGGTTTGTCGTATTGCCGACATCAGCTTTGACAAAAGCATCGGTCTTCGAGTTTCTGTATTGCCAAGGAAAAAGAATGAACAAGGCCCGGAGAATAGTGGGCGTGAAGCACATCGTGATCAGCTGTCATGTGTTGTGCATCACAACGACAGTGTTATCAAAATTCTAGCTATACACAACATTATCCATATCGAAGCTCTACCGTGCAAATTACCCTTTCTCTGATCACAGCTGCGATGATGCGCTTGAGTAGAGGTCATCCCGAGTCAAAGTGCGACTGAAGCGCTTACGATTTTTTGCTTTGGATTGTGAGAGGTGCGAAGACGAATAATCATCCGGGGTGGGCACTCGGGGTTTATGATTGTCTTCGCTGAGCTTGCCGATGTCCTTTCGGTCATTATCCGTTGCCTGAACGTTAGACACAAGAGGTTTACCGCTATCCGCTGCGTGAAGCCATCTTGTCCCACAAATATCGTCTGATATCACAGTGCTACGTTGGCATAGGTTCACGATGAAGAATCACTTCGCGGAAACGCACTGCTACTTCCCACTTCATCCGTTTTTCGCGGATACCCGCGCCTTGAGCTTCCATAGAGGGGTTAAGCAAAGCACAGACATGAACGAACACAAAATCAGAGAACAGAAGAACCCGGACCACTTGAACTTTTGGATTATGAATGCTAATGGGACGCCTGAAGCGGCTGCCCCAAGGTAGCTTATTAAGCCAAGCATGCCGTTTGCAGTTCCGACCACTCTCTTATCCGCCACTTCGGCCCCAATGAGTCCGATCATCATCTGAGGCCCGTTAATCATGAAACCCATGATAGCCATTGCTAGGAAATCCCACAGTGGATTCCGACCTCCAGATAACCACGTGACGATCAGACTGACAACCAGACCAAGCAGGTATACGATTGTCACCGCCGCTCGTCGCCCATTAGCCCAGTCGGAGACTATGCCTGCAGAAAATGTTCCTGCGATACCTCCAACCTCTACCCCAGACACGCGATACGCGGCTTCCGTTGCAGAAAACGTATGAGCATCTAGTAACCAGAACTGCAGCCAGCTTTTCATACCAGCTCGAACGAAGTATACAAAAAAGTATGCAATGGCCAAGGTCCAAATCATCCGATTCTTGAGTACGCCTTCCATAAAGGCTTGCTTCCATGGAACGCTCTTTGCCTGTTCGTCATCAATTTTCTTCTTGGCAGCCTTTGGTTCCCAACTGGTTAAGAAGCCCATCTGCCGCGGCGAAGATCTCGTGAACAAGACTGTGAGAAGCGCCAGTGCCATCGCAAACGCACCAGGGGCAACCATTCCAGCACGAAACCCAGCCCTTGATGATGCAAGCCATCCGCAAACAATGGGTGCCATAAATCCACCGATGTTAGCACTTGTACTCCATAGAGCCCAGAAGAATCCTCTTTCTTCGGGGCTAAACCAATTCAGTAACATTTTGGCAGAAGATCCCGCTCCGACACCTTGAACGAGTCCATTCAATCCCCATAGAATAGCGAGCAAGGAGACTGTGGATACGGAACCCATGGCGACATTAACCAGACCCGCAAGAAATAATCCGGCCGCCAGCGCAACATGGGGCGCAGCACGATCAACAACAACTCCGGTGAACAGACGCGATAGACCGTACGCTATGGGAAAGGCCGAGGTAATCTCACCAATGCTCTGCAGCGTGAGGTTGAGGGAGGATGCCATAACGGGGGCGATGTATGTAAAAGTCGCGCGTAGCATAACATACGTTGCATATGTTAACGCCATGGCGGAGAAAATGGCACCACGAACAATTTTGAATTTGAACTGACCTTCCGAAAAGGTCTCAACATTTGAAGTTGGTTCTAGTGGGCTTCCTGTGTTTCCTTGAGCTGAGGATTTACATAAAACAGTGTGACGAGAAAGCTTTGTGGGTGCTCGAATCCATCGACGAGGTGTACGCCTAAGCACAGCTTGCTTACCTCCTCTGATGCGCTGATCTGCCGTCCAAGCTCGCATGAACGCCGTGCTGTTCGAAATCGAATGATGCATTCTTCGACATATCCACTGCTTGGGATACGAATTTGTTTATGTTCTAATAGACAGTTAAATAGTGTTGGAAGTTCAAGTGCGATTTGAATGTTTGTGAGAGAGATCGCGGCGCTGTAGAAACCGGAAGCAGTGGTAGATCGGTTGTGCTGGATGTGGTACCAATGCAATAGTCTCAATCACGCAGCAGCTGCTGCTGGGGCGACAGTGATGAAGATTCCGAACATGTGAAGTTGAAGTTGGATGACGGGACACTGGAGATCTATCGGCAGATGCGCTTTGCGCTGCCGCATGCGGTAAGGTTACGATGGTAACGCATGACTCTGTGACATTTGGGAACCGCGCCGTTACGCTTCGGCATACACGCATGTAACCCCTGTTGCGAGATGATTCGGATGCTGTGAGTGCACGCAATCACGCCACGTGTACGGGTAATTTGCCGAAAGTCGTTGATTCATGAACATCATGAAGATGAACGAAGTGCTCGGCGCCCCGCTGACGTGGTTGAAATTCCACATTGGCTCGCAGTCTGCCCCGACATGTTTGGTCGCACAGTGTCTTGTGCTTCAATTGGGAAGATGCGCGTGGGTCGAACGCTCAAAAGTGTGTAAGCTGCTGCTATTCCGCATAATGTGCTCGTTGATGAGGGTGTGGGGGTCTGCGTTCGATGCCAATTGAAAGGCCAAGTCAGGGTGGTGCGCTATCCTCATAGAAACCATAGTGCTGCATCCTTTTGAACCAAAACAGAACACTGTTTCCACTGCATCCAAAGTTGTTGGGTGCTAATCGCGTTAACCAAAATTTGCCTGTGCTTTTATGTTTCCAGCAAACTCACTAGAGAGTAGTCAACGCGCTCTCGACCTTTGCAGAACTACTGTACAGTATCTACTTGGTACAAATTAGAAGTGCAGTCAAACGAGTCAATCATCATGTGACGGTATGATTGTGGGGTGTAAGTGCCAAGCAGGTGGGAACTTATGGACCAGGGTAATTGACAACTTTTGAATGGTCACCATTTGACCAGCTGCTGCGTAATCTGATTCGCACGGAACCAATGGCCTGCTCTGAAATGAATCGAGGTGAGAGGAGACAGAGAAAAGCATTGAATTCACCCAGAAATCAAGCGTCAATCTTCATTACAAACAGCACGTGTTTCTGCCATTATGTGCTATTGCCCTCGGCAATCCATATGGGATACAAGAAATTACGTTCGAAAAAGTACATATCGTTTGGGTCCACAAACTCAATTCAGCACTGCTAGTAGCCTCGGGCTACTACATTGTTACAATCGAAGAGGATGTCCTGAACAGAAACTCTATTCTAAGGCTACACGTTCAAATATACTTGGAGAAAGTATACATCATGTTTATGTTGCTGTTTAATCGAGCACCCCCGTTCTTTCTCTACGGACTGCGTGCTTCAGTTATTGCACCACCAAAAGTTCTTATCTACTTTCTGCGGTACATTGGGCCCCGCTTACGACAAAGACACCCAACATATCGCTAGACATTCACAAGGGGTTGGACGAGAAACGCCACGCCAACTAGAAGTCTGCAAATTCCGGCAACATGAACTTCATACTGTAGTTTGTTCAAGGAAATCATCTACAAAATCACAGAAAACGAGGTGTAGTAGCATTATTATGACGGCCTTGTTGTAAGCATTCGTTGGTGTGACAAGTAAAATATGACTAGGTATACACCATCATCACTTTGGTTAGTTGATATAAAGGAGAACATTATTCATGCGTCGCAAAATCGAAGCTACACAGACAAAGCATCACGCAGCCATGAAACTTATTTCGCAAAGGATTCCAAATCATGAATATCTTCAGTAGAGAGAAAATGGTCACTTTCTTCTTCTCTGTTGCGGACGTCTATTTCCGAAGGCAAACGGAGAACTGTGTACTAAAGATAGTTCTTTTTTGTGCGAATATCTATTCCGAAAGAGAAAAGCGAGCACTCCCAATGGTGACTTCAGGAACATCGCCTGAGTATTTAAAGAGATGTTATGAAACTTGTATGATCTTGCTATGAGTCTTGTTGTCGATGTCGGGAGCAATTTGTTTATGTACAGCGGCTCCTCGCCAACAATACCAAATTACAATGTACTTAAATACATCTTAGACGTTATCAGAACAATATGCATAATGCGGCAAGGAACTCAACCCCATACATATGGGAAATGATATATATCAGGCGTGGATTAGAGTCACCAGCCTGTCCATGCCATGGTACGGTGACGAAGGAAGCGGTCGAATAATCTTTTGAAGGCTATTCTTTGACAGAGAAAGTTCGCGGGAACTTGGATTGTTTCCCAACTATGTATAACCAACCTTAAAAGATTTCTCTTCATACCCACAACATAATTTCTCCACGAATTTCCTGGACCAGAGCTTTCCTATTGAATCATTCAACATGAACATGATGTTCATAAAGTGGTGGGCATATGACCTTTCGAAAATGGACAAACCCGAGAGAGCAAACAAATTCCAATCGATATGGACGCCTACTTGCAACTTAGCTTAGGACAGCGCAGTTGCCGACGTCATCTCAATAACCGCACGTAAGCCCCTCTCGGAGAAATTGAACTGGACCGCAGTGGCCCCACCTGTATGCCTTTATGGGCTGCACTTCCTGATTGAGTTGCGGCTGAGTTGCGAAAAATCGAGATTTGAGAGCTGCAACAGATATATCTTATATCATCGGACCAGAACATATTCCATTTCAATTTCGAATATGGATAAAACAGCAGCTGACCCTCTTGATTACCCCAAGATCCAACCGTCTTCCCAAATCATATTTCGTAGCTGCCCAACGAACTCGAGCCTGAACTTTCTCCTTGCGCCCAACTTTGTTTGCCCTTCTTATTTTCATCAACAACATTGTTGCTCTCTATCTCTACCTCTTGTTGCTGCGCAGTGAAGCATTGGTCTCTTTGTCTCCTGGTGCTAAACACGCACTTTGCGTTCGTTCAAAGCCATTGGCAAACAAGCACAAAGTCCTCTAATTGTTGTTATTCTCCCTTGCCACCGCGTCGCAGCGAGTCGCTCTTCAGCTTATCAAACAGTTTACTAGCCATGGATATGAGCACACGCAAAGGCTTCCCGCCCCCTAACAAGAGCAACTTGTATCGTTTACTCAAACGGTTTCGCAGTATATTGGAACATAATCAGTTGGCCATACGCCCCACGCAGTCTAATAACGAAGAAACACTACTTAAAGTTTGTGAAAAGCTTTGTCATCGCAAAAAACTTTGTGTTCGTCTTCTCAAGCTGTCCGGTTTATGTCTCATGCCTGAGGTGATGCAGACTTTGCATAGATACAGGCACCTGAGAGTGTACAGCTACAGGGAATACATGAAGGCAGATGGAAGCATCAAACAAAATGGAGGTGTACTCAACATTGCTTTCATCCCCCCGTTCGTTGTATCCGACGACGCCGAGGAGCAAGTCTCAATTGACAAGAACTCTCGTTTGAGAGCAGGCCTCTGGAAAGAAGCGTCACGCTTTGACTGGGACTCAAGAAGTCGCATTTTGCAACTTCTGTTTATCATGGCTGCTTTCTCAGCGACACTCAACGGATGGATTGGAAGCCCTGACTGCCATTCACCTGCGGTAGCAATCGAAGTATGGAAGCGCTTTAGCGATCCCAGCTTCTGCACCGCTTCCATGTTCCCTGAAGACGCAAGTAGTCCCCAGGACATCAGACAGGGATGGGAAACCGCGGTCAAGGTGATCAAAACCAACGTTGCTGAGCTTTATCACGATAAGGAAAAACCTATTCCACCCAGGCTAAGAAGATGGGGGCGTCAAACCGAGTTCGCAGTGCGCATCATCGACATCCAAAATCGCACCATGGCATGGTTTGGCCAACTCGTGTCTGAAATGTGTGTGGTGACATTTGACCGACTGGCTATTCGTTTTGGTGACTTGAGAAGCTTCATGCGACCTTTTGCTGTGCAAGCCGAGTTGTCGTTCCGAACCCTCTTGGAAAGGGAAGTTGGTATCACCTTGGAGCATGTTGCGTGGCGGAGTTTGTTTTCTGAGCAGACAGCGATGGATCTCCTTTCTCGCTGTCAACAGTCGGGCAAGCTTCTAAAACAGGTATCAGAGAATTCTTCAGAGTCGGGTGCACCAGCTCACAGCGACAGGGACGAGGACGAAAACAGGTATGAACGAAGAAATTCGGACCCAAACAGTAATCAAGCCGAGGAGTACAAGAATGAGGAGAGGGAAGAGGTATTGTCACCGATATCACCGGATGTTGATGTTATAAGAATGGCAAGGATGGTTCCATCGACAGAGCGAAAGCGCCGCAAGGTAGGATATACACCGTCGAAAGCAGCTGAAGTAAATAGCAAAGTCGCCAATGTCCATAATCAGGCGAATGAAGACAGCATCGGAGAAAGTGACAGTGATGGGTCTGTTCCGATCTCCAAAAGGCATCCTCCTCCCTCAATTGCTAAGGATGAAAGTAAGAGTGCAGGATTTCCAGACAAGTGGGATCGTGTCATGACAGATCGCGATCCTCGTGCCCAGCAGATCCCCGCTGATCTAAGTATTGCAGAGAGACGGAGTGGAGAGAGGAAGGGTTCAGCAGGAGATATGGAAATTGACAAACATGGTGACGACAATCTAGTTGGTACTATTCCGAAGAATCCTGCTGCAACTACACAAGGACAAGGACTGAACCAAATGGAATCTGTGGGAGTGCGGAAACCCTTTGGAAGATACATCGGATCTGGGCGCGAAAGACAACCAGAGGAAAGTGAACGACATGCAGTAGATAGTGTCCCCAAAAAGAAGGCAAGAATTTTAGTGAACAACTACAGCAACTTAGGAGAACACCACGGGTTTTCGGCGGGGTGGGATTCTGGGCAAAGAAGGCCGACGCAGATAACTGAAGAAAATCATATTCACAACTTGGAAAAGGCACCACACACAACTGAAGTCACCGAAGGATCGATCTCTAGTCCGCCATCCCTGAGGGGAGGATATGACATTCCTGATACCAGGAAGTTCGGCAAGAAGCAGTTTCTATCCTCCGTATGCTCAGATGTTGGATCACATCAAACGTTGTCTGCACAAATGGGTACGGTGTCTGAATCTCATCGAAAGCGCATTGCAGAAAAGATCGCCCTTCAAGTTAGGCGCGAAGTCCTTCTCAGGCGTCAGAGGTCGGACATGATTGAAAAAGATGGCAGACATATGGTTGTACCTCCGAAGAAACGCCCTAAGTATCTAGATCAATGTCAGTAGGCTTCTTACTGTCTAGCGACGTAGCTTTATTGGGGAACAATGAGCACAGTCCAGTTGCACCTTTCGTTCCATGACGAGAGTTTATGGGGAGACTAATCATCAGGGGTCCTATCGCAATCGTAAAGGGTTGTTAAAACATCGTCAACTGGAAGATGACACAGTAGTGCTTCTCACGGTTCTTCCATGTTTGTGTCTGATTCTATGGCTCCATTCCATTCGTCCACGAAAACCTGGAACGGAGGTGCTCACCGTGCGTTAAACCTGGTCTTCTACATTTGAATCTACAGCTTCGGGTCAGCTCGGGTAATGAAATGAACGGGTGTAGAACATACTTGCGTTATGTTAGATTTAGGCTCCAAGGGCGATCCTGTTTCAACTCAAACGCAATCGTATAGAGTCATCTAGGGAAAGAGTCATTGTAGAAGACGATTAAGTCAACAACTGTGTGTATGGAAGCCGTTCACGCATCGGTGCCCTAGAGCAGTGTTGTAAAGTTTGCTTGCCCTGTTCAAGAAAAAAGACTCGGCTGCAACGATAGCGTTGCATGGCCAAAAATTTCAAAACTGTGCCAGATACCCCGGCCATTGTACAAGGTCTCGGTCGTACAACACACTCAAAATATCCTACGACGATCTCAGATGGTTTGGAGTCCAGGAAAGCATCTCCGAGAGAGAAATGGCGGTTCTAGCTAGGAACCGGTGCAACCATCATGGTTGTCGTTGTGCACAATAACCATATAATTATCTACCGTTGCTTATTGCGAGAAAAAGAGAAACGTCGACACCGTAAAGGCTGTCTTTCTCTGTGCCGTATGGCAAGTCCTTCATGCATGTGTAGTGAACAATGTGAGACGTACACACTCTCTTCGCTGTGACGGGAGTTACAAGAAGAATTCCTCATCTGAATACGATTCAGCCACAATACTATCGTTGTTGCTGACAATCCAGGTCGACGTTTTTCTCATTTCAAATCAGCCTTGGACGGCAACTGTGCTAGTTGAACCACTGCTGCACCGTGTCGGTCTGGCCTGTGAAAACTCTCTCCCTGGTAACCTTTATCCTCTCTACGACCCCTGCTTCACGCAGTCGCCGTGAACTTATGGCTGAGACGGTTTTCTTTCCACGCGCGGTGATGGTTATCACGGACTCAAGGAGGCTAAGTTTTCGAAAGCCTCAACCCCGTGAGTGCTTGGCAGGTTCGCATGGGCAGGTTGTATCCACGGCTAAACTGAAATGCGGTCTTATCGATACTTTAACATTTCCAAACTAGATATTGTGTGCGGGTATCACTGATATTCTTGCACACAGTGACTGCATCAATCTTCCACTGTTCATTTTCTGCAAACAATAGACTTCCTCTGTACTTAAAAACATCGTCCGATTGAGGTCTCTGATCTTTTTTCTTATGTAGGACTGTTGTCAACAACCGTACAAGTACAACTTTTCCCTCAAGTGGAGTTGCAGTAACAAATTGGTCTGTACATCTGCCAGTGAGAGTTTTTTCATTTGTTTCTGCATCGTTACGAGATGAATACTCCGGGAAAGCACCCCATTGGAAATCAATACTCGACGCACGGCTGTCGTTTCCGACTTTCATGGACTTCTCCATGGAATTATTCTTCCATCACCATGCGTATCAGGGATTCATACTTCTTGAAGGATGGGCCGATTGTTCAGTTTACTTGTCTCAAATCGACTAGGTGGAAGCAGTGCTTCAATCGAGCAAAGCGTGGACTTTGGGAAGGAACAACTTCGTTGGTGGTATTAATCTCCTTGTTGCTGATCCTCATTTTTTTGCTTGGCGTGGAGTCTTCTCTGCACGAAGGGGACCTTCCTTCGGCATCGGCGGGATATGCCTTTCTGACCAGAGAGAAGGACTCATCTGCAGTGTATCGCCAGCTGCATCGTTTTCATTCTGTTCCAAATCGCTATCTTCAACTTCTGACTCCTGAACAGCATCACGATCTTTTCCTAATGATGTCCACGCCAGCATCGACTAGCGTTCTCGCAACACCCAGCCGCCGCGCAGTTTTTGTGCATATCACCAAATGCAGGCTTCACCCATGTTTACGAGCTATTGCGAGTGCTATTACATATGCCCGCGTTACTCACCGAGTTGCTGTCATATTTGTTGACGTTGTTGATGGAATTAGTGTTCCTCAGCTGTTAGAACTGTCAGCGAATGGCGCACTACGTGACGAAGCCATCTTCATCCCATTGAGCGTCCCAACATTGGACTTTCACGGAGAAAACCAGACTGTTGTCAGTGACTGGGCAGAGTTCACGGTGGTTCGAGCAGTCGCTCCAAACAGTTTAATCGATGTAAACACCTCCAAGGAATCGAACCTCGTTTCTGACAGTAGGGCTCCAGCACAGGATTACTTTGAAACATTACCTAGGATAGGGAACACGGAGGATGTAGCAACCCTGGATAACTTGGCTGCGCTCGACACTCATGTTTCACTAACATTATCTGAAGTTGTTTGGTCACGATATGCTCCGAGGACTCTACAGGAGGGACTCTTTCAAGATCAGTTACATCCCATGGCAGGGATACCGCCCCATGTAATATCCCGAGCATCCATTCTGGGCCGTCATCGAGCAACAACGAATTCGGAGATAACGGACTCTATGCTTCATATCGACTATGATATTCCCGAAATGCTCTGGCGTGGAATGGGCGAACTTGAAAGAAAACTTCTTCTATTGAAACTTGAAAGCAAAAGGAGACGAGGAGTGGAAAACCCAAGGATTATGTTCGTACATACCCAGTATGGTCTTGGAAACCGTCTCAGAGCTCTTGGCTCGGCAATGGCCTTTGCCAGAAGGACAGGCAGAGTTCTGGTGCTGATATGGGTCCCCGATCAACACCTCAACTGCAGATTTACAGATTTGTTCGTCGCCAGTGACGAGTTCGTCGTTAGTAACGCGTTCTCGCCAGGGGAAGAATGGCCTTTCGCCTTAAACAAAAAGAAGGATCGTAAGATGAAGAATGTAAAGTGGTACAACTTCATGAGAGTGAACGGCGTGAAAGTCATTTCATCCGAACAACCTGTCCTGGATGATGCAGAACGTCACATTTATGTTTCCACATGTTACGTTATCCAGTCTCCAGTCACGCCGTTCATCATAAGGACGACCAGCTCGTATTGGCAAGTCCTCCGTACGCTGTCGCCTCATGTGGATGTTGTACGACTTGTTGAACGGTTTTCGAGTTACCCTCTTTCGAGTATGATTGGTATTCATATTAGGGGGAAGAACATTAAGACAGATATCAGCGGGATCAATGCAACTGATTACTCCGAAGAATCTTCACGAACCACGGACTTTTGGAGAAACCTAACGAAAGTGGATACATTTGTGGAGGAAATGCGAAAACAGACCGCGGATCAATTGTTTTATGTTGCCGCTGACCAAAAGGAAGTGTTTGCAAAGCTCGAGCATGAGTTTCCCTCACGTATATTTTACACACCACGACACTGCGACAGTCGAGATAGAGATTGTTTACCTTTCGCTCTAGCAGATATCTTATTACTAGCGAAATGTGCATCATTACGAGGAAGCTATTGGAGTTCTTTCTCGGAATTGTCGACGCGTATCGGTGGAGCGCGGTTTCTGCTTGCTGGAATTGATTTTGGTCGGCCGTAAAGGTATCCTGTTATCATATCCTTTTCACGCGCGTAGTGCCGCGGCTGCCAGGAGCATCAAATAGGCAAATCAATATCACCGCGAGTTGAAAATAGGAAAAGCTGCCTAGTATCTGCTGCTCACGCAGCCATATGGGTTGGACGCCGGCGAAAGCCAGTCTTAGAACAATACTTCTGGCTAATATGACTGTACTGCGCACCTTTCAGATTTCGAGAGTAAAACGAGCCAGCGAAATGACGAACCGGTGTGGAACCCGGTTATCTTAAGTTGAGCTCATGTCAACTTGAGCACGTGTGCTAGGGTCTATACTGCAACAGCTTCAATTCTTGAAGCTTGCTAGCGGTGATGGTAATCTCGCAAGACAATAGTCCTGGTCGTTTCAAAAGTCTGTTTCGGCTTGAACGGGAATGATAGATGCACAGTGTTACAGAATTTAGTTCACAGAGAGGGTTCAGATGATTCACGTTATATTCCTTGTTTTTAACGAGCAGAGAGAACGGATTCGGCATCGGTCATGATATGTTCATCGGCTCCACTTTCTTTTACACGAAAAAGATCGTTTGTGCCCAACATTAAGAGTTCATCTGATTGTCTTCTATCAGAAGAATTTGATCTTAGCTTGGAGGAGTGGTCTGAGACCGAATACCCTTTCCTTCCGCTTGCGAATGCGATATGGCGTCTGCGAGTCCCACGCCCTCTTTCTCTGCTTGCAAAGCTTCTCTGGCACGTTTAGCCTTGTACGCTCTCGTTCGCTCTCCAATAACCCCCTTAAGACGCGCCATAGAACGTTTCACTTTGTACAAATTGGAAGGGCCATTAACCCAATGACGTCTATTTGTCTTGCACCATGCCTTCTCAGTTAGCAATATATTACGTTCCTTCAACAAAATGAACCATAGTTTGTGTAGATCGTCATAAGATTTCAGACGTAATTCTGATGTGCGCCACGAACGTCCCGTTCGAGTGGCCCCAGCACTTGTACCAGAATCTATAAACTGCAGCACTCCCTCTTGAGAATCGATCTTGGCGGGAGGAGGTTGGGGTGACTTTCTAGTGCTGCATAGAGTTCTGCGGGACGTGCGAGGCAAATTCAAGCAGAATCGAGCGAGCATTGAGGTCATGACGGCGATGCGGGTAGCGATCCTAGTAGTGGCGGCGACGAAGTGCCTGGGCAAGTATATCTCGGCGAGCAGACTCAATTACAGTACAAACTTCTGTAAGACGCTCCGGTTCAGTTTCTAATTCGGTGATTTGCATTTGTCTGCAAGGAAGACCAAGACCTGAAATCTGACCCGCTGGTCCGCTGGAACTTCTACCTTCGTACCTTCGGTACGAACAGAACTCTCCAGTTGTTCAAACGGAATATGATAGATCTATGCCAAATCATTGATGAAAGCAGCGGATTTGTCTTTTGGGCAAGGATGAAGTGTTTTTGTTCCATCTCTGATTGGATCAACGTTTTTTTGTCGACGATCAAGTAAATCTTGTGCACTATGCAATACGTGACATAGCTAAAGAGAAAGACAGCATTGCCCGTTCTCGATCCGAAAGATAACGTCTTTTCGCCGTCCTTTGAATATACCTTTAGCGTCAAAGGCATATAGAACCTACAAGTCCAACAGTACAAGCGATTTTTTTTGTTTCAGAATCCCAAAGCAATGTCAGCTTCAGCACTTTCATGACATGCATAACATAATTACGCTTTACCACTAAGGGTAGAACCACATCTTTCCAATATTTTTTTCAGTTAATCTTGCGTACTGAATTCACATCAGCTACGAAGGTAGCTTGTCCAGCACAGTGTGACCTATTGTGCCCTCTCACAGTCCAAAAAGAATATTCTTCCTCAATCCTGCTGTTAGACGTAGCGTCAAACGTAGTCAATACCAAATCATCTGGGTTTGAAGCCAAAAGCTTACGACCCACATGTTTAAGACTGCTAACTTCACTGATGCGTACCGAGCATCACTCAAGACCACAGTACCTGCTCATCATTGGTTTCCCCTTGTACCTGACAATGTCACCAGGTTTTCCACAGTTTTTGTATTTGTTCCATAACACATGAGCTAGTACATGCTTTGAATACATCATTTCATCTGGGCTCAGTTCAGAAAGATGGTGTACCGCAATGCAGACAGTAGAGCTTTCAGTTGCCACTTCGGCGGTAGAGCTCCAGGGACGGAACCAACTTGATTGGGAAAACATTGCCATCTTCTTTGGCAATCTTTCACAGGATTGCATTTCCTATTCACAATCATCCGTAGGCTGGCAATCACCCCTTGAATTCTTACATCAGATTGCACTCCCCCTCCCTCACGTCCCATCAAACTCATATCACTAAAAGCAAAACCCAATCCCAACCGCAATTAATTCTTCACTGAAGAACCCAACTCTGTTCAGCTCTTGGAATAGAAATCAATTACGTAAAACAACTCTTTAACACTACTACTGCTCTACATGATCATCACTTCTAGATTTAATGTTCCAGAGGCAGCCCATACTATGTTCTTCGGACTGGGCTTCGCTGGAGATATCACATCATCATAAATTTCTTCTTCTTTGTTATGGAAGCTGTGCTCTAACAGAACTGAGCAGCATCTAAACGTACTCTCTCCTTAAAATGGCCAGAATGCGACGTAGCGAATTCTCATATTTTTGTTGTTGTCTCTCTCTCTCTCTTTTACGGGAATCCTAGATGAATCTTAGTTACATAGATGATTACGCAAAGGCGCAACAATCAAGCGTGGATGTATACAAGGAGTCTACAACATAGATGCGCTATTGATTTGTTAGGCTAACGAGTTGGATGAGAAACGATGGAATGATCAAGCCGTTATAAGCTTCTATCTACAGTCCATTGTGTTCAGTTAACTTATAAGAACTCAATGCCTATCACAGTGCCCATCGAAAGCTGTGATGAGTAGTGTGATGGGCGATTTGATGGGAAGGTTGTTAACAGTTCTTCCATCAAATTGCAATCCTCCCAAGGAGAGAGAGAGAGAGGAATCCCTGATTGCCTTCATTGCGATTGCAAATAATTGCAATCGAATCAATTGCGTTCCGCCCCTGTACTTCTCTCTCTCTCTCTCTCTCTCTCTCTCTCTCGGTTTATGAGCACATAAGCTTAATTACAACTGGCCTGCAGTTGCGCACTAGTCGTTTCTTCTGCAAATACTTCTCCCTTATCGCAAATATAAATGGATGAGCAAAAGCCTACCTAGAGTGAGAAGCAGAAACAAACGGAAGTATCTGGTGTGCAAGGCAGTAATGTATTATTTGCTGGCGCAATTATACATTGGCGACCACCTTGACAATCAGTCGCCGATGAAAATAGGTCGCCGTTGAGGCCTTGATGAACCATAATTGTTGTTGTTATCTTCATGAGTGCATCCCTTAAAACGAAGAGTGTGGTATGAGCCGCGGTTTTATGATGAAAATTGTGATTGAAGTGCAGAAAGTTTCCAAGAGTTCGATGCGGCTTCACACGGGCAGGGAAGGAAGTCAACCTTGGCAGCCAGAGAAGAAAAGAGAGCAGAAACAGCTTTGGAAAGAACACCATTTGAATGCCGTGCACTTCTGGTAGAATCCCACATACACGAAGCTATCTGCTACGGATATGCAGTAATGCGATTGCTTAGCTTGTCCAGGAGGAAATACAGGACTGCGATACCTTTTGGTGGGGGTTGCTCGCCGTGGCGTTGCCATTTGCAAATGTTGTGAACAATAGCTGATTGTGTATCGCTGGCGCGATCGAGCCAGTTGCGAACAGCTAAATGCTTTTCGCTATGATATTCGTGTACGGCAAACGGTGCACAAATGTTACTGGTTCAGGTTCAGCAGACCGGCAAAACAATCGGAGAGGGAACGAAACACTTCGACCTTGGCTAAGAGACAAGTCCGTTTAGCCCTGAACAAGCCACGAAGCAAGGGAGATAGGACCTCCCTTGCTTCGTGGCATGAAAAGGGAACACTGAAAAGTACGACCAACTCGAGAAACAACCTCCTGCTCTACTGGAACAACTCAACGCTGCAGCTCTAATGCGAGTAAAACGATAAGAGCAGCTTCGGACCGCTACCAGGCACAAACCTCTTTTGACTGTAACCGGTATCGTATCACATTTATGAAATTCGGGGGAGCATGGAAGTTATATATAAATGTCAGTTTCATCTCGACAGATTCCATCTCGTTTCTTCCTTGGGAACGTTTCACAGACCCCACAGATCGGTGTCCCCCTACCTTCGTTCTTTCCTTTTCTTGCTATGCGCGTCCTTTTGTTTTCGCGTTTATGGACTGAGCACGGCAAATCTAGCTCACATTCATCCTGTGTTGGCGCAAAATGTGAAAGAGTTCATCCATCCACGAGACTTTTTATCATCTTCTTCCCCATTTTTCATCGAAGATGGGAAAGATGCACTTGGTCTTCCCGTACGAGTGAGGCAAGAAGGCAACCTATATTATCGAAATGGGCGTTTTGACATTCCAGCGATGTCAGCCGCAGCAGAAGATCTCATGAAATCAGTAGAAGAAGGACTTAACTATTCTGATGGAGCTTTCAACGTATTCACGTCCTATTTTCGCTTCTCCTCGGACAATGCGAAAACTCAACGCAGGTTCTCCTCCCGAACCACATACCAGTGCCTTGCAATTCATACCCCATATCATGAGTATTCTCATCCTATGTTCTTGACCAAAATGGATCATTTCGAACTTGTCAATGCCCTTTTCGTGGAGGTTGATTCCAAAGCGTTTGAGACGGACTCTGAATTTCGGAGCTTTGCTTACGTGGAAATCGACGAGGACACTGGGCGTCCCGTCTTATGCGGTAACACACGAGTTCGAGCATCCCAAGTTTTGCACGTGAACTTTACTTCGCCAGATTGGTTAGACAATCGTGTTTATGAGCCAAAGCGTTTCGAATGCTCCAATGACATTGGGTTTAATAGCAGCATTTGTCAGTCCTACTCTGGGATTATGAACTTCTTTGGAGGAGTGGAGGCGAAAACCTCCATCCCAAGCAAATGGAGGTCAATCGACTGGTCTCAGAAGGCAATAAATGCCTCTCAAGTTAGAACTTCATCCCTTTTCCGCACAGAAATATCCCTACCAACAACAGCCGCGAGACTGGGTTATTGCGAGGTTGCTTGTAACACTGCTCAAGCTGCGGTTAGCTTGCAGTTATCAGAAGATAACCCAAGTCCTATCAAACTAGGTACTGCCGTCGCTCTTATTCTAGTACCAGCAGTACTTGGATTGCTTTTGACCATACTAGAAATGATACTTGTCATTACAACTTCGGTCATAAAGAAGAAATGGGGAAAATGGATTATATTTGGTTTGACATTACTGGATTTTGGGCTTATTGCTTTGGCTATTATTGCGGCCGCGTTGGAACTGCCAAAGATGAATGTCCCTTTGATTTATTCTTCATGGTACACTGATTCAGACCCTGACATTGCGAGCGTTGCTAATGTTTCCTCATCTATAGGAGATCTTCAGTTGGAGATGTGGATGCTCGGAGAAGACCTAGACGCGCAGTGGTCCATTGCGGAGGCAAGATCTGTTACCGCTGCCGGTCTCGTGCTGTCTTGCATGAATGTTGTTGCTCTAGTTGTTCCTCCATTGATTCAAAAGTTTCGAAAGTGCATGAATCGAGAAAAAAAGGAAGAAACGGGAGGAGAAGTGACGTCAATTGAGGAACACAACAATTGTGCAATGTAATACGCACTTTGGAAGAAGTTGGGTATGTGCATCAGATCTTACAACGCTGTCAAGGCCCTTGAGTCAAAGGTTCATATCCATTAGCAATTAAGACCCTTCAAAGAGGCATAAAAAGATCTGTTTGTTTTTCTGAGGTCCGCCTGGTAAGTATCTGTTCCGTCCTTACTGTGAAGCAAGCAGTTATGGGTTATGAACCGAATTGGACTACGAGTCAAAAAAGACTGCGAGCACGTTGTGTTCCGTTGTCCTTTGACAACTGCGAGCCGACGCGAAATCTTTCGCGGTCGTCGAGAGTACCGCCAAAAGTCACTTAGAGATTTGATATTGGATGCGCCACGTCGATTTCTGGCCTTTTTAAGGAGAGAGAAGTACCTTTAGGTGCTGCTTGGTTGTGTTAGGAATTAGAACACAACTTCCACAATAAAGAAGAAGAAGAAGAAGAACCGAATTGGACGATGGTGCGGACAACAGAGATTGAACAGTGACGTTTTACCGTATTTAGAGGTGGTTTGCTTTGGGGACCGGTTCTCATAGAGGTTAGAAAATGGTGGTAGAAGGTTAGCTTTTGCCCGAGAGCTGAACGACGACACATTCAGCGAATGTAATTAGGACGCGACTGGAGAGAAATTGATTTCTCCAGCTACAGAACCGCATTTACCTTTCTGCTTCGAAGTATGTACAATCTTTCTCGCGCACAGCGCACGAGATACGACAGACCATGGATAAGGTGTGGGTTCTACATTGCTCGCTACGCACACCTTCGTTGCGTTGTAGTTGTTGGTATCGTCTGTGATCGCCCAACTGTCTTTGCTTCAAATGCTAGTACCACTAACAATGGCAATACATGATACAAAACCACGCACAGTGGATATCCCATGGAGAATGGTTTGTATCCTAAAAAAAGAGATGTACCTTTGGTACTCCTGATGAGACATTCTGAAACTTAATCTTAGACTCAATTCGCCAGACAAAAACATTGCTGGAGAAACGGCGCATGGAAGTTGTGTGCATGGCACATTTGAATTCGGCCTCAACATAACGTTAGGAACGCATGCGCCGACACACACACAAAAATAAGAGAAGAGTCAGCTTTTGATGTGAACATATTTTGCCAAGAAGCAGAAGTCGACACTGCCAACTGCGCGGCAAGACGCCACCCCCCTTCCTTCTGCTGACTTGCGTTTCAGAAGTATTCGCGAGAGGAAGTGGACGTGAGCACAGTGAGAAGCGGATCCAGTGAAGCTCTAACAACGTTAACGTTAGATATCGCACGGGTGTCAGTGGCCTCAAGCAGCGTTCTGAGCGCCTCCAGGCCTAGTAGTATCTGTCATGTGCGGTGTCGTCGACAACGGAGAACGGATCACCTCAAATGTGGGGCAATGGCGTGATCCGCCACCACAGCAATCAAAACGCAAGATATTTCGTTCTGTAATGCTGCCGCTCACGTGACTTCTGGCGTGCCCACGTGGAGCTTGATCTGGTTCCTCGACATGTCACTCCAGCCATGTGGTTGCGGAGTTTTCCCCCCCCCCCCCAAAGGGAAAACTCCCAGCTGAAGGATTTGTACGCCGCCAGATCTCTGGCGATCCTTCGTAGACCCAATTCCAATCACAGCGTAACACTGCTTCTAGGACCATATCCACAACGCCTTTTCTGTAAACGTACACTCATCTTCCAACTCATTCAAGTTTCGCGCTCCCTTCAACTTTTCGACCCCGCGTGCAACGGCCTGACGCCCGCATCTTCACTTCTTCTGTTATCCCAAACGCAATCATGGGCGCTAGCGCCGCTTCCGAGGCGGCCACCATCCCAGTTACGGAGTACAGCTCCTCAACCAACCTTCAAGCTCACCCGTTGGAGGTGAAGGTTTCTGTAGCTCGCCGCTCCCGCAGCGCGGAAATCGAGGTTACGTTTGAGCGGACCAGCAAACCAGTTCAGCGTGAGGGAGAACCCTTACATTTGCATTGGGGAATCGTGAAAAACGATGCTGATGACCATTCCGTGTACGTCCGTCCGCCAAAGACTTTGTGGCCGGAAGGCACCGATCCTCGGCATGGCGAGCCCAGTCTGCAGTCTCCATTTAATGAAAGCGGCGTTCTTTCTTTTTCGTTTGAAGAGAAGTTCTCACCGGCTGGTTTTGTCTTTCTATTCATGATTCGTGGAGGACATGGCTTTCACGAACAGTGGTTGAAGAGACCTGATGGCAGCAGCTTTTATGTTGACCTCACCGGCGCCGTCAGCAAGGAGGAAGTGAAGAGGAGAGCGAGAGTCATAGAAGAAGAGAAGAGAGCTGAAGAGAAGAGACAGAGAGAAGAAGAGGAAAGAAAGGCCCGCCAACTTCGTGAAGCAGAAGAAAGGAGGAAGAAAGAAGAGTCCTTGAAGGCTGTGAGGGCTGAAGAAGCTTTGGAGTATATAGAAGAGCTTGTCTCCGCTTCTACATGGAAGCTCTTCAAAACTCATGAAGAAGCTTACGAGTTTGGATCTCTCTTTTTCCATGTTCTCGAATCTGTCTCAGCAGAAGACCAGTCTGATGAGGCCGATTCAGAGCAGAGACGCGTTCAAGTGCATGTTGTCTCCACGATGTCCATAGAAGGGTCCGATATCGTTTTGCATTGGGGAGTGAAACGCGGTCGCAAAAATGGTTGGTGTGCAGCACCGTCTGGTTCTCTACCAGATCACACGAACGTCATGCCAGACGGAAAGGCCGCACAGACAGTTTTGCAGCCTCACGGAGATTCCGGTTTGAGAGTCTCGTGCATCAACAGTTTGGAATCCGACGAAGATATCGTAGGTATGTACGCTGTCATTCACGCTCCAAACGCTCCAAACCATCTGAAATGGATACAGGGAACGAAGGGCGGAGATATCTACGTGCCTATTGCTCGGAAACCACCGCTTCCAGGGCTGAGTCCAGAAGACAATGTCTCAGATACATGCATTGAGGTACTCGAAGGAGTAATTGAAAGAGAGATGGAGTACGGATCATGGACTCTCATGCACAGGTATAACTATGCGAAACATCTTGTGAACTCTGTTGTGGGCTCTGACGAGGCATGCTGGAGCTCTATTTACGTATGGATGCGATACTCCCAGATTCGAGTCCTAGACTGGCAACGACAGTTTAACACAAAACCCCGTGAGCTAAGCTCTGCTCAGTTATCCCTAGTCACCCTTCTTGCGAACAGGTACAAGAATGTGCCTGAGATAAGGTGGTTGGCTCGCCTAGTAATGTCATGCGTAGGCAGGGGTGGCTCAGGTGACTTGGGTCAGCGCATAAGGGATGATATTCTGGTTATTCTACGTCATTGCCGAGATTGGGGCCACGGATCTATGATGGAACAATGGCATCAGAAACTGCACAACAACACAAGCCCTGACGACGTTGTAATATGTGACGCATTGATTACATTCTGGGAAGGTAACGGCAACCGGGGGGGATACTGGGACGCGATACATTCACAAGGACTCACACGGGAAAGAATGGCTTCCTATGAACAACCAATCACCAGTGACCCAGACTTTAGAGGGCACATCAAAGACACGATGTTGTGGGAACTTCGAAGGTATGGCGCACTGCTTCGACAAGTGCATCTTGGCACCGATTTGAACTCAATCGTGGAAAGATGTCAGGGCGTGATGGACGGTCATGGGAGGCATGAGGTAAACAATTTCATGCATATCCGCGGCTCACATTCTCCCTTGACTGACAAACTCCGGTCAGTTGCAGCGGCGCGAAAGACAGTTTGCGATCAAGTCATCTTCTCAAATTCTCTTCACGACGAATCACGACGAGATCTGGTCTTCTTGGATCTGGCGTTAGAGTCGGAAGCCCGAAGAATACTCGAGTCTTCTGGAGGTTTTGGACAAGGCGGCACCCTATACTCACACCTAGTTTCGATTCGGGCTTGTGCAAAGGCTTTGAAATGTTCAGAAACCGGGCTACCTACTGAAGGAGAATTATCAAGAGCGATGAATGATCTCGATTCAGTTATAGACAGGCTCGGTCACCAGGGTGAATCTCATGACGTTGGACTCAGAGCTGCAGCTGGAATGAATATCATGAGAAACGTTCTCACTTCGATCATTGACAGATACAATCAACGTCTTGGTCCGATTTCGAAGTGCCTTGGCACCGCTTTCAATGCCGACAAGCATGTTATTTCGACATTCATTGAGGAGTGTGTTCGAGGTGGTCCCGCTTTCTCTTTGTCAACGCTACTTCGCAGAGCTGGTCCTGCTGTTCGTCGTGTCGCGCAGCTCGGTCCCTATGCTATCATTGCACCGATGGACAAAGAAACTAAAGGTCCAGTTGTCGTGTTCAACAAGCTTAGGGAGTCTGAAGGTGCGCATCTGAAACGCGGAACCGTGATCATTGCCAATGAATGTGATGGGAGCGAAGATGTCCCCAAGAACGTTTCCTACGTTGTAATCGGCTCTACTGTGGATGTCCTTTCGCACGTATCTGTTCGCGCTCGAAACGAACGCCATGGCCTTCTTGCTTGCCTTGACGAAGCAAAGCTTGCTGAACTTCGAGGGCTTCACGGTTGCATCGTCAAGGCGCAACTGCGTGGAGAAGAATTTCATATCGAGATTGTCGATGAGAGTGCAAGAATGTCCCCGAGCTCTGGTGCGCAAATGGTGATGAAGCGTGTGAAGTCGTTAGGCTATATTACTCCACCCAGTGGTATGATGACGCCTCCGGGTATGTTTGCTGGCTTACGGCGCGGGAGCATGATGAAAGAGGGCTCGGGGCGTCTGAGCCGGAGGGAGCTCAGTGAACGTGCCCTCAAAGCTCTCGGAGAAAAGAAAGTAGCTTTGCAGAAAAGGCAGTTGGGGGCGCCGTGGGCTATTCGTCCTTCGGAGTTTAGCGAGGAGCTCGTTGGAGGAAAGTCTCTGAACTTGCAACGTATAGTTGCGCTTGGATTACCGTCTTGGATCAATACGCCAGTCTCAGTTGCTCTTCCGTTTGGTGCCATGAAGAAGGTCATGAACTTTGATACAAACCAGGATCTCAGAGAGGAATATGATCGACTGAGGAAGGAAATGTCATCAGCCAAGGTCGGTGATGTGAAGCTATGTCCAAAACTTCGGGAGGTCATCACGAGTCTTGATTCTCCTGAGGGTTTGAAGGAGGCCCTGAGAGGCGTTCTTGATGATCTTGGTTGTGAGGATATAGACAGTACACTACCTTCGGCCTGGGTCGCGGTTAAAGGCGTGTGGGCAAGCATCTGGAATGAACGAGCACATCTTGCCAGGCAAAAGCTTCGCCTTGATGTGGACGATGTCGATATGGCGGTCTTGTGTCAGAAGGTGGTGGATGCTGACTATGCATTCGTCATCCATACTTCAAATCCGGTCACGATGGATGAAAACGAGTTGTATGCGGAAGTTGTAGTCGGCTTGGGTGAAACTCTTGTTGGGAACGCCCCTGGGCAAGCGCTTGGTTTCACTGTCCGCAAAGACCAAGACTTGGACACGGTGATGCCGGTGATTCGAAGCTACCCAAGCAAAGCAACTGCGTTGTTCGGTGGTGATTTCATATTCAGGTCTGACAGTAATGCCGAAGACCTGGATGGATTTGCTGGAGCTGGGCTCCATGACTCGCTTCCACTCGCTGAGAATGAAGTCATCGATATAGATTATGGAAACGAACGTCTCATGATGGATGACGAGTTCCGCGAGTTTTTGATGCGGGGAGTGGCCAAGATTGGTGTCGAAATAGAAGATATCATGGGTGGGGCTCCACAAGACATTGAAGGCTGTTTCAAAGACGGTGAATTCTACGTTGTACAAGCTCGCCCTCAAGTATGATATGAGCATATGAATGATGCAGTCTATTTTAGGTATAGTAGTTCGTTCTTAATATACAATGACAGGCTGATGCGTTCTTTAAGTAACTTAGGAACCACAGAAGCAATGTTTACTTGTTTGAAAAATGTATCTTCGTCTTCGTAAGCTAGGGCTTGTCATGCTGGTGGTTCACGATTTGGGAGAAACCCTGGCTACCAAACATTAATACGCGTCCGACCGCGAGAAGCTCAAATCGGTTTTGTATCTGATTACCGCAGATTCTCCTATATCAACGGTGGGTTGACTGACGCCCGCATGGTCTCCGTCCACTGCTCACGTTCAACAGAGGCCATTCGTCGAGGTGGAGGGCTTGTTCGCGTGGAGGGCTTGTTCGCGTGTATCCTGTCAAAAACATATCAAGCCACACAGCACAAAAGACCTGACACTCAAAGTCGATTGTCGTTAGACACGATACTGCTTGCCCGCAGCCTTTGCTCACTGACTCTATAGAACCAAACATCACCCGCTTTCCTTCCTTCCCACCCGGGGATCTGAAATCCATTACAACATACTACACACTCATTGCTTGCTTCCTCCAGCACTTTCGCCCCAACTCTCTTCATGATGCTTGGGACTCCAAAGACAGCTACAACATCGAACTCGTTCATATCCACGGTCCACATGTCACGCCATTCCACTGTAGCTCTCGGAGATAGGCCTCTCCTCCATGCACGCCATTTGGCTGTCAAAACCAGCCATACATTCAGTTCAGCACCTTTTGCTATCCACCCCTCCTCTGCAGCGTCAAGAACAAGCTCACCAGAACCTGCTCCCAGATCAATCAGGCGCGGTGGAATTTCTCGAATCCTTTTCCTCCTCAAAGCTTCTTCTTGGAGAAATCGGCGAATCGTGAGACGCGCCAAGTTGGACGATGCCACATATGGTGCTCCTGAGAAAGTTCGAAGAAATGGGGCGGTTATCAGAGCGAGAATGCCAGTAGTACATGCAACTGTCGTCAATCCAGCCTTTGCAACATAGGAGAAGCGATCAGATGTGGATTCGCAGCTCATGGAAGATCTGCTCGGCATCCAACAAACCGAAGAGTGGACATACGGGCGCAGATTGCAACATAGCTTCGGTATTTCTGGAGAAGAGCGATGTCTAACCGCAGAAGGCCAAGCCACGGAGTCACCAGGAGTGCTCTTCTGAAGGTCAATGGATTTTTTCACGAGTGGAAATCCCGAAGACAGTGAATCCTCTTACACTGTGCAAGCGCAACGGTACAAGGGAAGGTGGAGCGTTCCCTTCTACCTGCAGCATACAAAGGACCTCTCTCTTAAGGTACAGGAGTACTTCGGGCCGCAACCTCTGACCAGTGTCTTTTGATCTACAACGGTGCGCGAATCCCCGAGCGCATCGCGACATTTTATTCCGTCCGTAATCGTCATGAGATTCTGAGTCCGTCTTTTCTGCGGTTTCTCTCAACTGCACGTGACTGGGGCCCGTTCGACGTCATTGAAAACAATTCGCCTTACTGGTTTGGAACGTTTTAAAGCTCGCCAGCATAAACCTTTGCTGTGGAAACAAACCCATCACCCAGAATGCTTGGTGCATATCTGGTTTCTGAATCCCTCCTCCCGTGCAAAGCTCAAATATTAATTATAGCCTCGGGCGCAGTTCTGGTTCAGTTTCTGCAGTTCGACGACCATAGCAGTGCGATCCAAGACCATAAAAGGCGCACTCGTGCAAGAGCCGAAGGATGAACGCAGAGATCAGCGACACTTTGAATGAAGTGGTGGTGCTCGGAGCAGCTCGTACTCCAATTGGCTCATATGGGGGTTCACTTGCAAAAGTGTCTGCAACAAAACTAGGCTCCATTGCTATTGAAGGTGCGTGTGGTTTAGCGCAATACATTTCTGCCAGATCGACACTAACTTTTTATTGCAGGCGCATTGAAGAAGGCCGGCGTCCGTGCATGTGATGTAGATGCATGCTACATGGGAAACGTTTGTTCTGCGGGTCTTGGACAAGCTCCAGCGCGACAGGCAGCACTGGGTGCAGGTTTACCTGTTTCCTGCGTGTGTACCACGGTGAACAAAGTGTGCTCTTCTGGTCTAAAGCTTATATCTATAGGTGCACAAGACATAATCCTGGGCCAAGCAGATGTTGTCGTAGCAGGGGGAATGGAGAGTATGTCGAGAGTCCCATTCTACGTCCCACAGGCTCGCTTCGGCTACCGCTTCGGCAGCGGGCAGTTGGTAGACGGCCTGCAACAAGACGGGTTACCTGATCCGTATAATCAGGACACTATGGGAATGTTTGCAGAAAGCTGTTCAAAACGTCATGGCATAACGCGAGAAATGCAAGATAAACACGCGAAGGAGAGTTATCGTCGATCACAAGCTGCATGGGCGGATGAGAGATTCTACTCCGAAGTTGTGCCAGTCGTCACAAGTGAACGGGGGAGAGAGATTTGCGTGCAGCGCGATGAGGAATGCTTCCGGATTGATGCGTCAACTATGAAATCGATGCCAACATCTTTCATCAAAGATGGAAGCGGCACAGTGACCAGAGGAAATGCATCCGGATTGAACGATGGTGCAGCGGCGTTGGTGCTTGCTAGCAGGTCGAAAGCCGCTCAACTCGGCTTGCCTGTTGTGGCCACCATGCGCGGGTTTGCCGACGCCGAACTAGAGCCAGAGCAGTTTCCCATAGCGCCATCACTGTCCATCCCAAAAGCGTTAAAACTCGCAAGCAAAATAATGGACGAAGTGGATGTGTTTGAGTTGAACGAGGCGTTTTCCGTGGTGGTTTTCGCGAATTCGATGATTCTGGCATTACCAGAAGAAAACGTGAACCTGTTTGGGGGTGCGGTGAGCTTGGGACATCCCATGGGGTGTAGCGGGGCGCGAATAGCAGATACTCTGCTCAGCGTGATGGAGCACACGAAATCTAACGTTGGAGTGGCTGGTATCTGTAACGGTGGGGGCGGGTCTACGGCAATGGTGTTCGAGAGAAATAGTGAATTAAAGTACCATTCTTCGCCACGACCTTGAAACTTTTTCGGGTATTGACAAAGATGGGTTGATAAAGACATGGTGTTTGTGGTTCACATCCGGTTTATCATGGATTGGGACTGAACGCCTGTACCGACAGAGCAACCATGTTTGCTTGCTCGTCCATCTGCGCTGGACCATTACCCTTCAAACCATCACGAATGATTGTCAGTTGTATTATACCGTTTTGCATTCGTCTTGAGCAATGTTAATTCAGCACATACGAGTGTGCTTCTACCCTTGCACTCGCCTGCATTCGGACTCAAAGGAATCGCCTCTGAAACACAGATAACCTTATCATAGATGCCAACAGATTTGGCGCGAAGTGAACAATTGCAGCAGGTGGTGAAACAACTATGCGTCATCACCGCCTACAGCGCCTTGGTGCTCCTTTCCTCACTTACGTACCTCAGCGAGCACTCACAACCCTCTTCGCCCGGGAGACAGCACCGCGCGCTTTGCTCCCTTCATGCACCAAAATGCGTGCAAGTCACCTGCGTCGCGCAAAACATTCACTCGCTTCTACACGCCAAATGCCGACGAAACAGCCTCTGCAGGCCAACAAACGTCTGCGCCAATCCTCGCTCAACGCGATGGCAAAGATCGCCGAGGGCTCCGATGCAAAGCCTGCACGTCGCTCCGAACCGCTGCGAGAGGTCGTGTGGTTGGATTCGGTCAAGGGGATCATGCGATACGAACCCAGTTCATGGAAGAATGAGAACAGCCCGTTTCAAAGCGCCAACGCGTTGAAGATCGCCGCGTTTGACCTCGACAGCACGCTCATCACCATCAAATCGCGCACCAAGTTCCCGAAGAGTCCCAACGACTGGTGTCTGTTAAATGCGCAGGTGCAGCCTCTGATCGCCGCGCTGGCTGAGGACGGCTATTTGC
>JASCIV010000849.1:0-11263 GCA_030374735.1 Gracilaria caudata
GGATAATGGAGGGGTGCCGGGCGCGTGCGGGGCGGCGGCACGGCGCGAAGAGCAGCGCGCGTCTACCGCTCACGCGAGCCGGCGCCGTTGCGAACGCGCGCGTGACGGTGTGACGGGGGTGTGCTGCGCGTATGTTTTTTTTTTTATTTGGCTCGTTTTTCGGCTGATGCGGACGTGCGCGCGGGCTGCCGCCGTCGCTGCGGCTGCGGGCTGTTTGCTGCTACACGCCGCTGCCTTCACTTGTATGGCGACTGCGGCTTCCATCGTTTTTAACGGCTGCAGCTTTCTGATATCGCATGCTTGGTAGCAGCAGGGACAGATTCGGCGCCTTCCAGTGTCGAGCTCGCCGCGCACAGCGCGCGCGCTGTCCACCATCCCCCGCCGCCACCGCGTCGCCGCTCCGCTTCCAGTGGGAAATGAGGCTGCGAACTCAGTTACATAACACCTGCCCCCCCCCCCAAAAACAGCGTCCTTACCAACCCAACATCGGCCCAGTCTGGCGCCCGCCACTCTTTGCGTGCATGCGCAACCAACCTGGAGGATGCGCCTCGCCCAAAACCGCTGCCCCACTTTGTAGCTGACGCGCTCGGCGTGACAGAGATCGTCGCCATTCGTACCGAATGGCGAGCAGAAGAAGGTGCGTGCAAACCTTCCGCCCCATCGCGCCGCACGTCGTATGTGCGGCAGAGCGCATATCGGGGCGGTTGTTGTGAAAAACACCCAGCTGCAACGTACTGTCAAACCTATTTGCCTCATCCCACACGCCGCGCCTGCGAGGCTGCCCCCGCGCCCACGCCCGAAATCGCGTCGGAGAAACTGTGCAACACTGTTGCGCACTGAACACAAAGCGCCGCACGCGGAGGGAGAAGCGAAAAGCGATTGACCGGCGTGCAGACAACGCCCGCAGCCAGACAAGCTCCAAGCATGTTGTACCGCGCGGATGCCCAGTGTCAGAAACGCCACCGACCCGCCCCAACGTCGAGCGCCTCCCGCGCCCCCGCAATTCACGCACGCGCCGCCCCGCCGTACCGCCGCCACTGCTGCGACGTCGCGAAGGAGGAGCGAACGCGAACTCACAGACACAGCGCATTCGCGAGTTGCAAAAGCATTGCACACGTGTGCCCCGCTGGCGCGTGACCGCCACAGATCCTTTCACTCGCCGCTCTTGGGCGCGTGACGGAGCGCGCTATTCCCCCAAATTCGCAAATGCGCCGCCCTCCCCCCCCCCCTCACGTTACGCACGGAGCGCCGCACCGCGCCCAGCAACTCGCATCGCCCACTTGTGTTCGTGCGCAGCTGTTGCTCGACAGCCTCATGTGCCGTCATTGCACGTGGCTCCCTTGTGACCGTGAGCCCGCCGTGAACACCGCCGTGCCAGCTTTGACGGGGCAACAAGAGGCGCACGTTCGATGCCCGTAGTCCCGGATCGCTGTCATGCTCACACCCTATCGCTGTCAACCTCCCGCAGACCGTGCCACTTTTACATCGTCGTGCTTCGCTTGGCTCTGCTACGTTGTCCGCCGTCACCCTTGAAAAAGCGGCGGCCATTTCAACGTCCCGTTCTCCCTCCAACACGGCACTCTTTGTCATGCCTTATCGCTAAATGCACCAGCCCAGCGTAAAAACGTTGAACAGGTTAGAGAGCGCACACACGCCAGCCATGCACATCATTGTTATCCCAAGCTTTCCAGCCCGGCTACCAACGTCAGAACGATGAGTCCTGCACGCGTTTCATACGCAAATCCGAGAAAACGCACCCGAGCTCTCTCGAAATGCGCACCAAACTTGCTGCAAAGCGCCCAATGCGGCCCCTGGGCCGCGCAAATGAGCCTTCACCACAGCAACAACGCACCAATACAAGGCGCACACTTTCATTGGTTGTACACATTAAGCTAACGTTGTTCGCCAGTCATCGTCAGGTTCGGCCAACGCAAAACTATGTAAACTTTACCCTTTTCTCTCGGTGTTGCGGCAATAATCTCTGTAATGCGGAACGGTCCTCACAGGCAACTGCACGTGTTAATGTTACTCGTCCCGTATCGTTTTATCATTCGTCCTTCGCCAACTGGTGATCAACCACATCACCATGACAACTGGCGTTTTGCTGTACACACAATGTTACTGTTCGCAACGAGCGTGATTAGAGACGAAGGTTAGTTCGACAAAACCATTACTCCTTTCGCACTTGCTTCATCATCACCGTTCCGAACGCCTCCTCCTGCGAAAGGAAGTGGCATACCACTTTACTGTATGACACCAATCTGTGCCTCGACAACAACAATATGCCACAATTCTGTCGTGAACTGCCGCTTCGTGCTATCACATTTCTTCATTGTTTGTTATTTCTTCCTCCTTATCTTTTTTCTATTCGGCGCAACCACGTCATCCTCTGCCACAATCCCGAGCGCATTGTCAATTCCATGTGCATTCAACGAGAGGAAAGCTCCAAGAACGCATAAATGCGGGTCATGCACACGCCTAATTTGTCTAGGACATCCAACCACCTCCAGTTTATGTCACACCGCTTTGGCCAGACAATAACCACAAAACCAACCTTGCGTCCGCCACATAAGCTTCCACTCATCTCTTCGTTACAAACAAAGAAAAGCACAAAAGGCCCCTACGCCCCGCAAAGAGCGCGAAGAAAAGGGAAAGCAGAAAATCTATTGGGCTGCTACATAAACAGAGCAGCGCACGACTGCATCGCATGGTGAGGTTTTGTTTCGGAAATGCTTCTTCAGCTCTTCTTGCTTTTGATTTGCCGCTCGTAGCGCGCATGACACCTCTCCACGGCATGTAGCACGCCGCTTTATATTATATCTGCCATAATAAAGAGAAGTGTGGTTGGAACACAACATGAAATCAAAGCCATGCAGAATTCGTTAACGACGATTTTCGCTAACATCGTCGTTACGAACATCTCCGCGTCCGCATGGTGCATCTCCAGACCATCAGCGAGACAAGCACGAGGTGCAACTGTTGTGTACTACATGAATGTTGGACTAGCTCCTGAGTAGCAGTTTACCTGCGTTCATCACAACTCGGAACGCGAACAAAATTCCGGTCTGGAGGTCCCCGTGGGCACTGTATACAGCGCGGATATTTATCGCGTCTTTACACGTTGCTGCATGATAGCCAAAACGAATCGGATCCTCTTTATTGCTGGCCAGAGATGACGTACGTCTACGTATCAAACGGTTGCTTCGTATTGAGCCCCCCGTCTGTCCTTTTGTAACAATGAGCCTTGTTGAAAAGGTTGCCAATTCGCAGCACACCGAAGCACCCCCAAACTCACAAATACAGTGCAAATTTTGGGCACCTTTCCGAGAGAGAGCTACGTAGCAGAGCACTACTCGTGGAAAGCATAATGAGCTTGCCCTTTAATCTGATTTGCAAATACATTTCTGCAGTTCGGCTCTTTCAAAAATGCGGTAGTGTGCTGCCGACAGTGAAAGAGCACCACGCGCTTCCAAACATAGAAAATGACAGAGAACCCCCGACCTCAGTTCACCACAAATGAGAAGCTTTTAAGCTCTTGAGGCGCCGCGTCGGCGCTCTCCTGCTCTACATACTATGTCGCATATTATGCGGTCGAGCTCCTCCCCTCCTACTGCGCAGCCAGACCGGAGGAGCACGCGCATGCTGCAGCAGCTCGGTCGAGCGCCATCAAGCGCCTGTCGCCTCACATCCACGTCTATTTTAGCATTACACGCACATGTATGATGCTCTTCGCGCTGAGGCAGACGGCCGCACGCTAAGGTTAGCCGCGGAACATTCGTGCATGTTTCTCGTCGCGTGATATATATATAGCATTCGCTCAGCACAAATATCAACTGGTGCGGTGAGCCGCTGGCCAAAGAGCGTGAATATGATGCAGCGTCTATTTTTGGAGGAGCCGGAGGCAGTCAGCGCTTGACACTTTGCTTGAGCTTGACCACCGGTTATTTGCGCGCTCGAGTACGCGCAAGTGTGCAGCATGTTTCTTATTGATGGTGAGGCGTCAACCACTTCTTTGTCATACAACGGCTGTGACATAAAATTTATGTCTGCGTGCGGCTTGAGCTGGTTTATTTTTATTCTTGCCGTTCTACAAATAGACACAACTTTGTCAGCCGTGTTAACTCACAAGCATCTCCCATGTCACTGCAGGCTCCGTTCTTTCGATTCCATAACATCATTTCTTCTTCTGTTTTGGCGCACGAAAACGATATAAACATAACTGCAATTTCGCCCGTAACGTGAAGTTCTTCACTTGCAGTTTGGGCGAATCTGGATACACTCTTAGTTGCGTTTTCCACAGTACCTGATTCGAACACTTACTGCACTAAACCTGTTCTCCTAAAGAGGCAACAGAACCACACCAAACATACCGGAAAACGACAAAGTATACCTTCCATTTCAAAAATGGGTCAAACAGAAATGTTGCAGAGCCGATTGGCATCATCGACAATAATCCCATTCATAGCAAAAAAAAAAGTACGAACTCAAACGCCGATTTCCGACCTCAGGCGGTGTAATGCAAATAGTGATATTTGTCATGATCTCCATTCGTTCTTAACCCTTTTGGGAGGAGTTGCTTATATCTAGTGAGATAGACATAAGCGAGAAACATGATTGGACAGACAGCGAAAACCATTCGTTCTCCGTGTGCCACTTGTTTGCTTTGCTTATGTCTATCTCACTTGACATAAGCAAAATGTTTGTTATTGGCTGCAAAATCAATCGGTTTTGCAAAGAGCCAGTAACTACCCTTCTCATCGGCTTAATGTGAAACAGATTTTTGTTTGTTTCAAAATTATGTCCGTGCGCGCCGATTCAACGGGTTAATTAATTGCTGTAAAGTTTTCCGAAAAGGGCAATCTAGAGACTTAACGTAATGCATCACAAAATTTTAATAGCCTAGTCTGAATAATGCGTTCATGCTTAGAGTACTTTTAAAAAGCATCTTTAGGTGAACTTTAAATGCACAAATTGTGATAGAATTTGAAGCATTATTAGGCTATTAAATTTTTTTCTCTCTGAGTAGTTTCAAAATCAATACTTTTTTAGTTGTTTTAGAACAAAAGTCTTTTTGTTTTGATTTTGACCAAAACTTTTTATGTCATTTTGACGATGAACTGTTAATGCAGATCTTAATCAAAACAAAAGGCAATAGCTTATTGCGTCAAAGCAGAGAAAAAAATTAGAAGATGGCTTTAAACCGGCCTTCAAATCTGACCCTCTACGCGCACCAGCATACTAGCCTGAAATTATGTTCTAGTGCCAAAAATTACTGTACAGCTTGCGGATCAAAATCGATTGGTCAATAAAAAGTGTGCCAAATTACACCCGTGTTCCAAAATGATCCAATGAGAAGAGTAACACTCTTATGTTATGTAACTTTCACCAATTTACACCTTTTGCAACGAAATGTGCGTAGCATGCAGACTCACGTTTTTCGTGCCGATTCCCTTACTTTACGACAGCTCTTACCCCACCGAGAATTTGTGATGCGTGTAGCTTTCCAGAGCGCAAAAAGTGATCTCCACAGCGCACAAACCGCCCAGATACCGCCAAAATAATTTGCATTCTCACCATGGCACACCGAACCTCTTCTGCTGGCCCTCAAACGCTAAGACGAGAAAACGTCCACGCATTCTCCAGTCTGATACTGACGCTTTTTTGCTTTCAAATACCTATGAGTGCAATCTAGAAAACCTGTCACAAGGCCTTCGTCGACAACACGAAGCCGGAAAAGTTTGTCGTGACCGCCTTAGGATTTCTTGAAAAGAAAAAAATATACAAGAAAGTGCCATACTGATCATCTTGGCAAGAACGCAGTAGTCTTTATTTAGCCAGAGAGGGGTAAACACGACAATCTCACGCCCGCAAAGAAGAACTAAGACTTTTTCTCTTGTTTCTCAACAGTTCGTTTCTCAATTGCCTGAGCTTATGAACGAGCAAAAGATCCGAAACCGCTGGAAGCGAACAAAACTGCTTTTCATGGACGGAATCATGGCGTACTTTTGTGTCGAGCTTGCTATTTCGATTCAAAGATTGAATCATTTGGGAAATTACTGGTGTTCTTCTAAAATATTAGGCATACCCTTCTTTAAGAATTTGATGAGTCGCAATAGATTCTTAGGGATTCGAGCAGCACTCCGTATGTATCTGGAATGCATACAAGATACGGCCCATCCTGACCTACTGGGGCACAGTCGGGAACTGTTGGAACACTACATATAAAACGCGGCGACGCTAGAGGTTCTTCTAGGGGTGAGCAAATTGGATGAAAACACGGTGAGATAAACAGGCCCTACGCGCGCTAGGTCTTAAATGGAATCAAAACCTGTGCGCTTTTGAATTAGGTTTTATGCCGTAATGGGCTGGTCAAACGCTTACTTGCATAGCTTTCAAGATAACGGTTCAGGAAATAAATCAGCTCAGGGGCCAGTCGAACGGTACACAAATGTCTTTCGCGATCTAAGAGGCGCAGTCGATGGCAAGGTAGACGGAAGTCTTGTGAACAAATCGTCATCCTCCGCATTGTAGTGCAAAATGGCCTTGTGGGATATATTTGCAGATCCCATTTATATGCTCTGATCCGTTTTCTGTCAAACACCGTTGTATTATGAGAGGCAATTAGCTATTTGGCCCATATTCGGGATTTCCATACGAAGTCTAGTGTGCATTGCGCACGTGTGCAATACGCCGCCTTGAGCGAATGCGCCGTGGCAAGAGACGGCATTACTGCCACGTGTGGTGTAATGGCCGGCAGCGCCGGATGACTTAGATATTTTCTTGATATTTTTGTTACCCGTATATATAGTGGCAGGATCCCTGCCACTGTACGGGGAAGTAAACCTCGAAGGAGGCCTTGGCTCTATTTTCTAGCCGCTTGCGCACGGATCTGGCCCCATCGCGGGGAGTGCCGTCGTGACACGGAGAAACCAACCACCTCTGCCACTGAAAAGCTACTTGAACCGTCGTTACGGCCTTTTCTTTATTTGTTTCATTTTCTTCTTGTTATTATTTCTGTCATACGGCTCCTGCACTCTGGCCTGATATTCAGGATTGACCCCGTTTTCACGGGACATATTTCCGCTCTACGAGTCTGTGCTCCGCTAGTGCGGCTCGTTCGCTGATCTTTTGGATCATTGCCGCGGTTACAAATACTGCGCAACAGTGCGTATCGCCCGACATCGTCGGTTTGGCATCGCCGATTCCCCCTTCTCGCCTCCGGCTACACCGTAGTACGGGGTCCCCCGGACTTACACCCGGCTTCGCGCGGACCCTACTGGAGGGCTCTACCGCTGACCTGCCCCTCACGGGAGCATGGACGGACACCTTGGGTGCATCTCTTCCGCGAGGCGGCTTTTGTCTCCGCCACAAGTAGTTTTGCACCACACGAATTATGGTGCACCCAACTCGCCCATCAAACGAAGCTGCACCCAACACCAAGACAGGGTAGGTTGATTGTTATGGACAATTTCTACACGCCACATGTGCTTGCGCGCCAATTGGACCGTCTTTCAGATGGGGAGTGTAAAGTGCTGGAAACCGTTCGGTTTAGTAATGTTGGCAGTATCAACCGCCCCGCTTTGAAGGAAGCGATCTCAAATCTAAAGCATACTAAGCGAGGGGAGTGGTATTAGTCCAGGTTTTGGAGGAGAGCAGCAAATTGGACACTACGGCGTCTATCGCAAAGAATGCTGGTTTTGTCGTATTCAAGGAACGGACGGTTTTCTCATTCTACACGAATGACCTGGCGGACACACCCTCTACACTTATACAGAATCTGGATGTTCACGCCGTGAAGTGCGTCCATCGCTTAGCCCCATTGGAACGATGGATGGGGGATGAGTCAATGAATCGTTCAATTCTACAGGTTCCGGCCGTGATTGTAGCCTACAAATTGTTTATGAATGGGGTTGATCGCTTTGACCAGTTGCGATCAATGTCTGTCACATTGCGAAAGGAGAAGCGGGTTACAATGAGCTTGTTGACATTCACTCTGGATGCTAGTATTATAAATGCTCACGCCTTGCTCAATACCATTTCAAAGAAGGGAGATCGAATCATTGACGTTCTCCAGATGAAACACCGAATTATAGAGCATTTGGTGGCTGAACATGTTGAGTACAAACAAAGGCGGGCTACTCTAACCCACGTTATTTCTGCAAAAAGAATCGAGGAACGACTAAGGAGCCGCCCGTGACGCTCCTCACATTTTGCTGCAGACAGAGGGGCGAAAGAGCGTTCATTGCGTCCTATGTAATTTACTAGCGTCGAAAGGGCGCGGCAAGTACACAATGTATTCCTGTACTGCGCGCAAGAAAGGGTTCCATGTCAACTGCTTTGCATTTTACCATAACAAAGATGCTCTGAAAGAAAGGCGACCTGATATATACGAGTCAGTGGTCGCTGCTGAGACGATATTAGCCAATAACGCTCATCGAAGAAGATACAATACGGTCAGAACAACGCTCGCCACCGCTAAAGTGATACATAAGAAGTAAGCTTAGTCTTTCTTGAAGCCCATATACGCGCCCATGTCATCAGGCCATAATTTTCTAATACCCTCCAGCGCGCATTGCGGTGGTTGTACTCTGTTTCCAGCACATATAACAGCATACCGCTCATAAACATATGCCTTGTAGGCCGTCTTACGGGCTGCGTTATTGTTCTTGTCTGGTACTCCTAGTCCAGGATAGTCTGTTTTCGTTCTGTCCACCACTGATTCAGCAAGCTGAAGCCAGTAAAAAGGGGTGCTCCCGCATTTGTAGCAAGCAGCGTCCTCGTTTGCCTTTGTTACGCATGGAATGCGAACGGGGACACTTTCAATTGGAAACTTGTACGAAGTAGCTGAATGATGTGAGGCAGGAGATGACGCGGTGTGCGTCAACGTTGCTACTGGCTCTGAATTCTTCGTGAGCTGGTCAATAGCATGGCATTGTGCTCGGTAAATCTTACGTGCTTCGTCTGTCTTCATGTTTCCGTTCACAATCTTCGTATGACATAGATGTTAACCGGCAGTTCCCTTTTGCCCATAACAAATTATAGGGCATCGACAAACAAGCGCTCAACCCGGGGGAGGTTATAGGCGTTTTGGGGCTTCGTGACTGTCGAAGCTCCAAATGAAGAGCATCTGCACGCAAGGCGCTTCCTACAAGACGCAGTGCAAGTGTGGCAACGGAGATGTTGTACTCCGCCGCAGAAAGAGCGAGCAAGGCAGCGCCGGCCTTCTTATTTTTGTGTCGCAGCGGAGACGGCGAACAGTAACGCCAATTGGTGCTGCGCCTATCTGTACATCACGTTCTTTTCACGTGCTGTAAACCACTATGCCGCCCGCGCAACGTCGAGCGAAAGCGCAATCGCTAACGCCGAGCAGGCCGAAGAAGGGCCTGAGGACAACAAATAGTTTCACTCACAGAACGTAAGTTCAAGATCGAACAAAGGCGACGTCGACAAGAGCGACGGCGACGAGAACGACGGCGACGAGAGCGACGGGAACAAGGGCAAGAAGAGTGCGACAGCCACGAGGGCGATTTAGAGCAAGGACGACGGCGAAAAGAGCGATATTTAGCTAAACAGAGGGCCACCAGTGCGGCAGGGATCAGGTTTGAAAGCAAGAACGAAACCAAGAAGGGCGACGGCGAGCACCGGGAACGGCGACAAGAGCGACCGCAGCGAGAGCGACGGCAAGCAACCGTCAGACAAGTAGCAGTGCGAGCAACAGAGACAGCGACAAGAGCGATGGCCACGAAAGCAACGACAAGCTAAGACCCGGAAAGAACGAAAGAGCAACAGAACCGACGGAGAGCAAGGATGCGACAAAAGTGACAGCGAGTAGAGGCGCGAGAAAAATGACGGCGAGCAACGGCGCGAGAGAAACGGGAGCAAGCAAGGGCGCGAAATAAGCGGGGGAGCAAAGGCGCGGCGAGTACTACGCAGAGCGAAGGTGCGATAAAAGCGACGACAACCCACGAATAACAAAAGCGAACGTTGTGAACAAGGAGGGTTAATGGCGGCAGTGAGAGCAAGCGCAAACCGAGGTGTGTTTGTGAGTGATGCGAGGATAGCTTACGAAGCCACAGTCTTGTGACGGGAGTCGTCGCAACGGTAGAAGGGATGGCTGTGCAGCTTTGGGCGCGGTGCGGTCGCGAGTCAGTTGTAATGTGCGCCTCTGAAATCTACACTCAAACGAGAGCGTTTCAATCAAGAAGAGCCTTGCCATGAACCACATGTCAGGTTCTTTGATCATCACCTGATTGGACGATTGTTATGTCTATCTCACTAGACATAACAATTTTCAGTCCCAGAAGGGTTAAGTATCTTGGTAAGCGCTTATTTTCATGAAGTAGTCTATGTCCAAATAAGTAAACCATTCAAAATGTTCTCTCGTAATGGAATACGTCCCTTAGTGGCAATCCAATATGAAAAGCGAACAAGAAAAACATCCAAAGCTTTTGTAACCTTCTCCGGAGTTCAGTTTGTCGGAAAGAAGCATTATACTTCAAAGATGACTCGACAGGAAACTACCTCTCGCCTTTTTAGATCACGAGTAGCTGGTGTCTTTCAAAAATATTGAATGCCCTAAAAGGAAGCAGAAAAAGCGCTACAAGAAGAACAAAATGCGGTACTCCTCTACTGGCTGTGGAGCCCCAACAGTAGTGTAGAACGACCGCTGAATAACCACCGAGAGTGGGTGTCGGCTTGCGAGCGACGAAGTTCTAGAACTCGACCGAGCGTAACGGAAGTGCCCATAGTGTATCGGTATGAGTCGTTACAAGGTGTGTGTGCACGGCGACGCCCAATATGGGCGGTACGAGCGACGCGAGAGCCTTGATTCCAGTGCAAAGCTACACAAACACAAACAAAAACAAATAGAAAATGAACGAAACACAGCGAAAATATGCGCACAATAGAGATGATCCTCGGGGCAAGAGCTATAGGTCGGACGTTTTAGGCGCCGCACTATAGGTGCTCCTAGTGTCGACATCGACTAAGGATTCCGCGCACTTCAAGGTGAAGTCGTAGAAAGTTGGTTGTTGTTTGGCCGTGCTGCCTCCCTCACCTGGGCCAAGTGCTGGTTATTGTGCTTGCTGTGCTGTACAGCAGTGGAAATCTGTGGTGCACCATTAACAAAATATCGAGTAAAATATATATAAGTTAGCGGTTGCCGGCACCGTACAAATGTACACTTTTTTTTCTTTTTTTTTTCAATCAAATGCAGTTTATTTATAGTGTTCTCAATGTCCCATGTAGAGCAGCAGAGTAACAC
>JASCIV010000850.1:0-11259 GCA_030374735.1 Gracilaria caudata
CGAAACCGGAAGAACTCCAAGAGGGGACCGGATGGTGTGAGAACGATATTATCAATGAAGTCTCATTCATTCATTCATTAACCCTTGTAAAGCGTCTTCACCGTGACGGGAATAATCATACTGTAGGTACCAGGCTTTAATACTATTTGCCCGTGTGAAGATGTTCTCTTCTAGGAAAGTCCAGGGCGCAATCAAACTTCCGAAAGTTTGGATCCCTTACGTGCCGCCATATTGATACCAGAAGCTTCTCCGGAGTAGGCCACGCCTGGCTTTCCAACATATTCGCGCACAGCACCCTTCCGCCTCTTCAGGGCATTTGCGTATGCTAAACGGTTCTTTGCGCGTGGGGTCTTCTTGTTCCGCGGACGGTATCTAGTCAAGCCCTTGTTCTTAACAACCTGAGAGGATGCCTTACGTTTTCCATCAGGATTTGTCTTGTCATCGAAGCGGTAAACATGAGGCTGAGCAGCCGCAGCTTTGCGTTCCTTCTTTGCCTCTTTCTTCGCCTTCTTCGCCATCATTTTCCGCATCACCTCCTCGTCGTCATCATCGCCCTGCATTTCAGTATGAAAATGGTCTACAGTTTGTCCAGGACTCGCCGACAAACTCTGAGTTTTATTCTGTTGCATGCGTACAAGGTCTTCATCGGTAGAGGCGAAACGCTTGCCTTCTTCGTTTTTGCGTTGGGATTCCATAACACCAACGATATTCTGTAGTTTCCTCGTTCTTCTCTTGCGTTTCCCACCAGTCTCGGTCTCAGGTTGTTCTGTTGTTGAATGCTTCGTTTTCAAGAGCTCTTGAACCTTTTCTTCATCTTCTTTAATGATGAGTTCAGTCCTCTTGCGTTTTCTCCCACGTCTTTTTCTCGACTTCTTCTTGCCTTTTGAGAGAACTCCGTTCATAGCTCCATGATGTGGTTCGTCAGGCAGGGGTTCCGGTTCATCCTTCTCCTCAACGGGATCTCCATCTTTTTCTTTTTGCTTCACACAAGATTCATTCATAGAGTCTACTCGAGTATCTTCTTTGGAAGCGGCATCCGCTAGTGTCATATCCTCTCCTTCTTCGAGAACTTCCGGCATGGGAAATTCTGATGACTTCTGCAGCAATTTGCGAATGCTCAAGATGCGAAGAAGAACTGGATGTGTTCTCACATTCACGGTACCTTGAGTTTCTGGATCAGTTCGAAGAGATAAGTAATAGGCCACATTCGTAACCATAGAAGAATGCAAATGGTACAGAACACGAAGCGTTTCGTTCGACTTGGCTTTTTCTTGCAACGCTTCCGCGGTCTTGTGGCTCATAATCATCTCCTTCACTAGTGCTGGAATTTCTGGTGCTGCAAGGTCCATCACCTCTGCCGCTACATCCTCGCTTCCGGCAGAATGACCCACTAGCTTCTTTCCATGCTCGCTTTCGTCTTTTTCTGGATCAGTTTCGCTATCATCTTCGTCTCGGAAGTCTTCCGGCTTCAGCCCTTCTAAAGCTTTCTTCTGCATACGTAACGCCTCTTCCTCTTCATCTTTTAAGGCTTCATCGCGTTCGTCATCTTCCATGATTTCAAACTCGTTTGTGTCTCCGCCATACCAGTCTTTCCTTCTCGCCCCCCAACCTGTCTTCTCTTCTTCTGGATGACCGGGCAAGTCCTCTTCCTCTTCATCGGAATCTTCGGAGTCTTCAGATTCAGAAGAATGTACTTTCATTATTTCCGTCCCCAACTCTTCAGGCTCCAGCCCCTCCTCGGCTTCCGAGCTGTCTGATCCAATATCTTTAACCATGGCTTGATGTCGGTCTTCGAAAAAGTCGTCCACTTCATCGTTTCCATTGATTTCTGGTAGGTCTTGAAGCGAATCCTCATCGTAATCTTTCGAAGGCATTCGACCTCTCAAAAGCGGTCTGTTGCTTTTCCCGCCCATATCGGTTTGTCGGTGCAGCGCACACTTTTACGTCGTTCCTTGCTTCTTCCAGATAAGACAAAGACTCTGTAGAGAAATGCGTCCCAGTCGTTGTACAGTACTACGAAGGTATTTTGTCGCAAGACTTCGCCTGCCAATCTGGAATGCCCTTTATGGTTGTGAGAACTGACACTTTTTCGCCCAGCAGAACAAAAGAGGGCCCAAGGTCACTGTATGTTGACTTGGTAAGGTGCTCCAGATTTTGAAGAACTTTGGCGTCTGTCTCAATATTGCCGTCCTGTCCAGTCTCCGGAGAAAGCGAACAGATATCGTCGTATCCTACCGATTGCAGTTTCCAAGAACGAAGGGCTGGGAAAGCAATCGTCGTCGATGCTACCGTAGACTGCTACTCAGTACTGGTTTCATAGAGAGCTCGGAAACCACATTTTTGGATCATTAATTTTCATTAATTATTGAGGACTGAAATTTGCTCTCGAAACTGGGAGCATTACTCGTTTTTGGAGGTGTCGCGGTTGAACAACCGTGTTCCTTTGCCACGCACGAAGTCTGAAGTGTTGAGATGCTGGCTTTCTACATAAGGTTATTCTGTGGTGCCGCTTCGCGATTCATGCACAAGCATGGAAGGAACACATGCCATTCGAGTTTTAGTCGTCGGAGATGACAACGTTGGAAAGTCTGTAAGTTTGTTGCTTGAGTGTAGATCAACACTGACCGAACTAAGAGCAAAACAGCACAGTCGCTGACATGGTTTGCATGGAAACCCTAAGACCCTGGTGCAGGCCTTGTGTGGCGCATCTCACCATTCCAAGCCACCTCTACCGTGCCGTATTTCTGTCAGGTTTGTGGAAGATCACGTACAGGAATTCTACGATTTACCAGGGAGCCCACATTTCCAGCATGGGCGAAAACTATTCTTTGCCCACGTTCGTTATGACGCAGTTTTATTCGTCTATGACGCATCAGACCCTGCAACCCGGTCTTCGGTAAGTTGTGTCTGGGTACCAGAAGTTATGGAACATCTGGGTGATGCGGGAGCTGTAGAATCGGGAGGCAGGTTAGATGGGAGTGACATTCATGTACGAAGTCGTGGAGTACTTAATGAGCTACGTTTTCTTTGGCGGCAGGCCTTTTTCTCCCACGGTGCTGTATCTCCCTGGCAAGCTGGAGGCGAAGCGCTACGACTGTTAATGAGGTTGATTCGTTTGCTGTTGAATGAGAGCGGCATTTGGAGTGATACCTCCATAAATAGAGAGGCGGAACGAATGTTCCTTGCTACCAGCCTCGTACCCGTCGCCATCGTGGGCATGAAAGCTGATCTCGTGGACAGCGACGACGCACAGGAGGATGAGCTGGGAGGGCTACCTCAAAGCGTGCCCCATCTACGCTTACACGCCAATAATGCGGCTCATAATGCCAGACTTTCAGCGTTTTTAAAGAAGGTGGCAGAATCAGCCAAGCGAAGAACTCCAGCATCATCCCAACGTCTCCCAGTGCGACACAACCGCGGCCACATGATGTTAGGTTTCTCATAGCTGGCTGGTAGCAAGAACTATGAGCAACTTGTACTAGTCGGAGAGAGAGGAACTTGAGCTCGTCTCGAGTTTGCTAATGTTTTATCTCCCTAACTAAGGCTAACCCGTACCTCTCTTAGCGACTGTGGACAGTTGAGACAAAAAGTCTTCAGCAGTCAAGAGTTCCGTCGTGCCGTACAAAACGTTTTTTGCAGATGCAGCATTCGATGCAGACTTGGAGGACGCCATGCAGTTGTCATACTCTACATAGTTCCCACCGCCTACGACAAACACAATAGCGTCTGAGAATACCGTCCTATGCGAATTCTTCCTCGAAGAAGTGTGGTTTGCTTCAGGCACGTTACCCATACCCTTTCGCTCGCGAGGTATATTAGCTGCAGATGGGAGCAACTTTGGGTCAAACAATAAATAGCCGTCGAGAACTTGACTGGCGAGTGACTCGTCCCTCGCTCTTGCTTGTTCACTCATAAAGATGTCAAGCACATTTGCTACAGCAAAAGATTTCTTTTGGTCAATGATGAGCTTCTTCGCGTTTTGGGCCACGTTGGCAAAGCTACGGTATCCTCGATTGACAACGTTGGTCATGAGCCCCTTCAGCCTGGCGGCATTGATTGTGCCACCGGTCAAGGTAGTATCGTTCACGAGATCATGTCTGAAGCCGTTTAGCCGGTGCAGGTGGGTAATCAAAGCGGTATCTACTGCTGCATTTTGAAGCACAGAACGGAATTCAGCCATGTCAGTCTCCGACAGATGGTGACCAAAGACGGTGTAATAAATGAGAAACAAGCGGAGTCGATCTGATGCAGAGCCCTCACCTCTCTTTTCGCCGTTGGAGGTTTCGCGTACACCCTTGAGCAACTCCAGCATGGGCAGTTTGTACTGCTGAGCAGCGATGGAAGAGGCGGACGATTGCTCAGCGAATATGCGGCTCTCGAGCTCGAAAAAGGTGTCGAGTGAGCGGCGATTGATGTTCTGGAGCAACGCGGTTGCAATGTTAGTATGAACGTCAATGTCCTGCTTCCGTTTCGATAGTTGCGGCAGTGAAGATATGGCGCTGGCTAAGTGATCCGTGCGCACGGGAGCTTCCGAAGAGGAATCAGGCGCTGCTCTTCGGTTTATTTGATCGACCTCGGTGCGATATTGAGTCAACGCGTTCTCAATGGCTTCGGCGACCTCGGGAAACGGGGAAGCAGCGTTGGCGTGCCAGAAGGGGTCGTGTTCCTTGTCGAGCTGGTGAACAGCTTGCTCGTTTTTCGGTTGTTCGGAGGAGTGGAGCTTGACAGTGTGTAGTTGCATGTTGAGGCAATCGTGAACGAGCGCTTGGTATGTCCAGGTGTGATGCAGCATGCACAGAAAGTCGATATCGCGATCCAGAAGCAACATTAGCGGTCTGCGGAACGAAAAGGCGCGGTTCGAAAGCGACGAAGTCTGAAACAGGGCGAGACTGGAGCGCAGCTTTGCATCCAGTCGAGCAGCCACGGCCTCAGCGGCGGCTCCCGGCTGGGCGCGGATGATGGGCAGTACGCCCAGCGTGAGCAGCACGGAAAACAAACCCGACACGACGCGATCGAGCAGGGGCGACAAGCTGTCCTCAGCATGAGTAGCTCTGAGTCGCACGTAAGACTCGCTCATGTGCAGCGTGAACAGATCGGCATCAAGGCTGATGAAGTGCGAGTACAAATCGGCGCAGTACGACACAGGCGACGGCACGGGCAGCTGCGCAGCAAGCGCCGCCAGCAACGAAGACGGCGCAGCGCTCACAAACGCCAGCCGCGCGCAGTGGAACAGCGGCGGCGACGCGAGTTGTTGCGCCACGCGCGCAACGTTGTCCGGCGTGGGCGCGATGATGTACAGCGCGGGCGCATCGGCAATGGGCTGGCGCGCCTGCGTCACCAGCGTGTGCAGAGTGACGGCGAACTTCCGCAGCAACGGCGGCGGGAACAGCGTGCACACAAGCGCGTGAGAAAAGGCATCGCAAAGAAGAAGCTGCCAATGTGTACCGGCCGGCAGCGATAGCACGCGACTGAGCACGCGCCGCTGCGCGCGGCGGAGCGCGAAGGCGGCGGGCGGCGACGGCGCCATTGGCGCGACGGAGGGACGACGCGGCGTTGCGATTGCGGCGGCAACGCTGATGACGAGCGGAACATGTCGCGCTGCATCGCGCGCGTTGCTGCAAAAGAGCGCAGCAGGTGACGATTTGGATCAGCTCACGGCGCGTGCCAGACAGCCGCGAGCCAACACACCCCCGCGCTTTCAGATCGACGCCATCTGCTGCGCAGTCTCTCCCCCGACAGCGCCCGCTGCTAATTGCAACGCGCCGCGCCAGAGCCTCTCCAATTGCCGCACGGCGCGCGCCGCTCTTCGCCGCCATGTCATGCGTCCCGCGCGCGCAACGCGCGCACCGCGCGCCCCGTCGCCATCATCCCCACCGTCGTCATGTATTCGTCGTGCCCGCGTCGCCGCCGTTTGGCCAAGTTGCGTCGCCAGCGCTCCAACGCGCCGCGCGCGCTTGCCGCCGCGCTGTTCTTCTTTCTGTTGTGCTATGAGATGGTGGTGTTGCGACCGCCCGTCGTGCCAAAACCCGCTGTCTCCACGCGTTCTGTCGCTGCTACGCCGCCGCCGGTGGCTGCGCCCCCGCCGGCTGCGCCTCCGGCTGCTGCAGGCGTCTCGTCGCCGCCGTCCGAGCCAAAGTCGCCGCAGCCCACTCTGCCGAACAATATCGTCGCGAAAGCGGCTGTGTCGCCGTCTTCCATTGCTGCTAGACTGGCCTCGTTGCAGAAGCTTTCGTCGTCCACTCTCCCGCCGTCCACCTCGCAATCGCTGCGCGCCGCCGCTGATAACGAGCAGTCGCCGCCTTCACCATCGTTCAGCCCGCTCTCGAAGCGCCACTCGCATCCTGCCCACGATGCCGTCGCCCCTTCTCTCGTCAAAATGGAGAAGCAGGCGGCCGACGGTGACGATGCGCCATCGAGACCGCAACCGTCTTCGCACGCACAAAAGCACCACCCCTCCAAGCCCGAACATGGCGCTGACCCAGGTGCGGGCGAGAATTTCTGGCAGTGGTTTCAGGACACGAAGGAAAGCGAGGGGACTACAAGCGTGCAGTGCCCTCCGGACAGCGAGCGTGTCTGCCTCATGTTCTACAAGTTCCTCAAGAAGTACAAGATACGTTCTGTGTATGATGTTTCATGTGCTCGCAATTTGGACTGGATGCCATCCATTGTGCGGAAGGCTGGCAATGAGTTGTGGGGTTTCAAATACTATTGCAATACTGACACCGACGAGCTGCCACGCGCAAAGGAAAAGTTCGGTTCGCTCTCATATGTCGAGTTTGCGCCTGACCAATGGTGGAGAACAGGCTTTGCCGACGGTACCGAGTTGCTATTCGCGTGGGACGTACTCCCTCACATCGCCTACGGCCGAATTTGGAACTTCTTTGTCAAATCGAAGGCCCAAAACATCAAGTACCTCTTATTTGATAACTACCCTGGTATTATGAATGATCCGGTACGTTAACAAACCCATATCACTCCCTTCTTTTCGTTTCAGCTTTCTGACCTATTTGCTTTCTCTTGTCACGCGCTCTTCAGTCCCCAAAACGAGAATACCTCAATATTCGCAAACATCCATTCCGCTTTCCCGCCGCGAAAGAAGTTGTACAGAATGTCACAGAACCTGGTGAAACAGAAAAACGACAACTTCTCTTCTACGAGACTGACATGCTTCCAGAAAACTTGCAATAGAAACAGGTCACCGCGTGAGCTGCACTGTGTCGCCGTTCTATATGCGTTGCTTAGTACGTGCTCAGCAGTTCTGATTCTTTGCTTTCTTCATCCCCATTACATGAGGAACTGGCAACGATTTGCTGTACTGCCTGGGAATTGTACGCCCCATGCGCTATGAACACAAACTGCGCAAGCTCATCCATGCTTTGTATGGTTGGTATCGTCGATCCCGTTAGTTTTCGCAAACTCTGTTGTTCTTTTTCATATCGAACCGCACTCTGCTCGGCAGACATGCCTCTGTCCTCCGTAACCAAGTAATCAATATCTGAGCGTCCTTCATTCAACGAAAACACCCAGTCAAAAATTGCCCGTGTTCGAGGCATGTGAAACACACTTGTAATCACACATATACGCTTTAGTCTCATCGGTTCACATATCATGGCGCGTGCAAAATAAACGTTGCCAATGGTGTCAAATGACCATCTGTCCATCAGGATTCTTTCCGCGTCTCTTACTCCGTTATCCAGCAAGTACTTCGCACTTGCAGCAGCTTCGTCGATACTAAAACCTTTAGCGTCGCGAGGCGGCGGCTTGTGTGTGGTTCCCCGAGAAAGTACAATGAAATACTTTGTTTCATCACGCAATTCTAGAGCCGCGTCCAGTCGGGCGCGTACCCATGGCTGCGGTAGAGCTGTTTTCGCTTCTAAACCTCCACCTGGAATCACAATGGCGTCGTATCTTCGGCGTGGTCTGGTTTCCATGGAGACGGGCGAGGACTCAGGTCGTTTGTTTCACAGCGGGGGGATAGACACCAGAGTGATTGACGGCTATTTCACACGAATCTCTGAATCTACCTTCGTTTGTACAACCAAAGCAGTCCGATAGGAAGACAGCGCAACATTTCCAGCATGGATGAAGCCACAGCGCCGATGGTCGTCCATTGGCAAACACTGTTTGCCAAACAGCATCATGCTGGAGTTGTCGACTGTGCACAGCGGTCTTTGTACTGTAAGCGCGGGGCAGGGTGCGGCGCAATAATGATAGTGAAGGTACGGGATCAGGCGATCTTTCTCGCTGAACATCACCGGATAACTAAAAAGTTAGATCTCTTTCGCCTTCGAATTGGCACTTCATACTGCGTATTTGTGCCTTGTAACATATTTATATTGCGGCCGTGGCCCGCAGCCTGCCACTAACCGAAGGACTTTGTTCTCTTCTGAAAGGTTTCTAGAACTGGTGGTGAAAAACTTGGTTAGAAGAGCGGCATTCATGAACTCTTCCTTCTTTCGTTGATTTTCATGAGGAACTGCTCTGCAACGCCCTTCTGTGAGTGTATCGACAAAACCTACAACTTCAAATCCGTACCGCTCGTCCAATACTCCATAACTGAGTAGCTAGTGATGGAGGCTTTGCACTTGCCGACCTAGTGGCAGTCCTGGTCGCATTCTTTGCATTTACCTGCGATGCAGAACCACAGCATGCACCTTGACCGAGTTATTAGACCAATCCTATCCACTACAGTAGTATTGTATTAAGGGCATTGCAAATCTCTGCAAAACGTATCAAGCTGCATAAACTGCCTGTTTGGGTTTTCATCCACATCATGTGCATGTTCTAGCAAAGCCATATATAAAGTCGGTTCGACCAAGCTGTCGTCCAAGAATAGCAGGAAAACTGATATCATTTCAAAGATTTCCACACCCACGATTCTGGCCATATTGAAGTCCTGGCCTTCGTTCCGGAATGATATCACGGTGGCCGCGCAAATCACGAAGTAAAGAAAGATATCGACCACCACTCTCCTTCTTCGGATATTCCAAATTCGGATGCGTTTATCGAGCCCTTTACCGGACTTTCTGTTGTAAACAAATTTCTCCATTTCCTTGAACCGGGCTTTCTGTTTTTCGTTCATGTCGCCTTTTATGATGGCTTGTGCTGTACAGAACAAATCCGCATGTGTTCTATGGTAGTCGCCATACATATCAAAGATCAAGTCAAGAATAAAGACCGCAATTAAAGAAATGTCAACCCAAAAAGCAATCCCGCGCATCTCAGCTGATATACGAAACACGCCTGTAGATGAAAGAAGCATCAGCCCTCCGTAAACAAAGGACGCCAGGAATATAGACCCCACTTCATACCACTTTAACAACCGTGTTCCGACTACCGCCAATGAACCGGTCATCATTGGCAGTACAAGCGCCAGATATGAATCAGCGAAAAGCAGGTCTCCCAAAAAGAATGACCATGTAGTTGACAAAATTAGAAACAGCTGGAATATTCCATGCAGCATTCGGCTGTACAGATGGTTCCGTCCCTTGCAATAAGTCAAGACCAGTTCTGCAAACCTTTTATCCACGTCTATCTCGTTCAGGTTCCGGCCTACTCTTTCCCTCACCGGATTCTTCAGTTTGCGGAACATTCGAGATGCAGCCCAGATCATGTTTATCTTCACTTGCAGAATTGCAGCTGTGATCAAGAAGAGCATGTCGATCCATTGCGTTACAGCCTTTTTATCAACCATTCGCAACATTCTTGGGGAGCTAAGGAACTCGTTTGAACACTCGTTGAGATTTCCTGCGTTTGAGTTGATCTGTCTGTGTGTTTCAAGAGCTGTTCTTCAACACTCTCACATAAGTTGTCTCAGACGAAAACTAGTTACCGTGCGGACATGTTTGTGGGGCGGAAAACCTGGGGACCTAACAGCGGTCACCCGCACAAAACACCAGTACGTGCTTCGCTGGGGCCGGTGCGCTGTTCTGTTATACAGAGACGACTGAGCTAGACATGCAGAGAAAAAAACGCGTTCCATCCATTACCAGGGGCACGATGGTTAACTACGTACCGTTGAAGAATCGCCTTGCTTCGTTGGGGCCCGTTGATGAAGTAAGTGAATTCATATGCCCCCAAACTACATCATCTAGTTTATAATACATGGTGTAGCTAGCAAAACGAACGAAATAATATTTCATATTATATCATATAACCGTTATATGAATCATATAGTCCCTTTCTCTCTCTACAGCACTCTCTCAAAACAGTACAGAAACAAGTCCAAGTCCTATTCTCGAAATACGAAAGTAGAATTGTTTCATATGCGCCTCATCGAGAGACAGACAAAGCGTGTTGCGTTGGAGCTTCAATCATCCTGGACGACAGTATTCTACGAAGAGTAGCTCATAAAGCAATCCTGGCCCAGATATGAAGAATTTCTTGCTTCGAAACAAATTAGTACAGTTTTTCAGAACCTAGATGTATCTACCCTTCGTACACACGTTCACACTGCTATCAGTTGTTCAGGATCTTTATTGCTTCAGGGCCATACTCCAATCTAGCACGTAGTTCGACTCGTTAGACATTAGAAGCACAATTCCAGGCACATGATTTTCGAGGAGTGAGAGGGAGATCCAAGACATTTGACGTACTTCTCATAAACAATACTTCCCATACAAGTATCGATCAAAGCCGAGAGAAGGTACGAAGAGCAAAGAACGGTAACGACCATCTTCAGTGAAAACGTCTCGGGCCTATGAATTACACAAAAACAAGGCCGTAAAACCAGGTTCATCTAAATGAACACAAGGTATCAAGCGAAAAATATTTCATACGAAGGTACCGAACGGAGGTTCGACGCTAGCTGCATGCTGCAGGTTACCTTCTTCTTTCCACATTCATTCATTCATTTCGTTCCACATCGAATTCCACTGATCATCGCAGATACAGCCGCTGCTTCTTGCTATTATTCGCGTAACGATGCATGTATAAAACTTGCTGCAGTTCTTGTAAATTAAGATTACCGAAAGCAGACCTAGAAGTCCACGAAGTGATGCAATACTTTCAGCCTTGCGGGAAGGAGACGCTCGGGACGTGGCAGAAGGTCAGTGCGGACTGATCGGAGTATACTACTAATTCGACAAACGCGAGAGAAGGAAAGGAGAAGAGGGCACATGTGATCCGCCTTCTCGTGGTGTGCCTGACTTTCCGCATCGCATTCGGGTCTCCAAAGGAGGCCGATGTGGTCACACTCATATACGCCCACGACAGCCTCCTATGATAGCCTACACCGGACATGTAGCGCAGCTGGCATTT